>JBAGKK010184054.1:748-22994 GCA_037177015.1 Euceroptres primus | reverse complement strand
AAATGTATTGAAAAAAAATCGAAATGCATCGAAAAGTATCGAAAAAAATCTAAAAGTACCGATTAGAATCGAAATAATTCGAAATATCGATATATAGTATCGAAATTTTCGATACTAAGTCAATGTATTTCGATACTATGACAATGTATTTCGATATATCGATACTTTTCGATGTATTTCGATGTTATCAATATATTTCGATACTAAGTCGACATACATGTATCGATAAAAATCTAAATACCTAGAAAAGTATTGAAATAAATCGAAAAGTATCCATAAGAATTGAAAGAATTCGATATTTCGAAGTATATCGAAAAGAATCGAAATGTATCGCTGATGTATTTCGATACTATGTCGGTGTATTTCGATACTATGTCGATATATTTCGATACTATGTCGATATATTTTGATTCTTTTCGATACTTTTCGGTGTATTTCGTTATATTGAATTCTTTCAATTCTCATCTATGTATTTCGATTTTCATCGATATAATTCGATACTTTTCGATGTATTTCGATTTTTATCAGTATATTTTGATTCTTTTCGTTATATTTCGATACTAAGTCGCTGAATTTCGATGTTATGTTGATATGTTTCGATATTTATCGATATATATATATATTTATTTATATATATATATATATATCGATACTACGTCGATGTATTTCGATACAATGTCGATATATTTCGATGC
This sequence comes from Euceroptres primus, assembly GCA_037177015.1. Lineage (NCBI taxonomy): Eukaryota > Metazoa > Arthropoda > Insecta > Hymenoptera > Figitidae > Euceroptres > Euceroptres primus. The sequence goes on along the minus strand of JBAGKK010184054.1, from coordinate 22,299 downwards.
TAAGTCGATATATTTCGATATTTATCGATATATTTTGATACTTTGTATACCATGTTAATATATATTTCGATTTTTATCGATATATTTCGATACTTTTCGATACTTTTCGATGTATTTCAATTTTTATCAGTATATTTTGATTCTTCTCGATATATTTTGATACTTTTTATGTATTTCGATTTTTATCAATATATTTCGATACTAAGGCGGTGAATTTCGATGCTTTGTCGATATATTTCGATATTTCTCGATATATATCAATACTACGTTGGTGTATTTCGATGCAATTTCGATATTAGTCGATATATTTTGATGCTAAGTCGATGTATTTTGATACCATGTCAATATATATTTCGATTTTTATCAATACTTTTCGATTTATTTCAATTTTTATCAGTATGTTTTGATTCTTTTCGATATATTTCGATACTTTTTTTAAATGTATTTTGATTTTTATCAATATATTTCGATACTAAGTCGGTGAATTTCGATGCTATGTCGATATATTTCGATATTTCTCGATATATATCGATACTACGTCGGTGTATTTCGATACAATGTCGATATTTTTCGATGCTAAGTCGATGTATTTTGATACCATCTCAATATATATTTCGTCATTTATCGATATATTTCGATTTTTTGATACATTTTGATATATCGATATATTTTGTTATGCCGATGTATTTCGATATATCAATATATTTCGATATGCTGATGTATTTCGATATATCGTTATATTTCGATATGCCGTTGTATTTCGATATGCCGATGTATTTCGATATATCTGTATATTTCGACATATCGATATATCTCGATATATCGATATTTCGATATTTTTTCTTTTTCGTCTAGGGCTCTAGGTTATCACTTTTACCGTAAATGCCCGATTTTGCAGGAAATTTGAAAAATTTTTGGTAATTAAAAGGTACTTAAATATGGATATGTTTTTAATTCTAATTTTTTTATACAACTTTCAACAAAAATCTGAACACCCAGCTGAATTCTGAACACCCAGCTGAATTCTGAACACCCACCCTATTAAAGTTCTAATATTTTAACTTTTTAACTCTAATCCTTTTTTCTTTCTTTTTGTTTGCAGACCAGAGACAAAAGAGTAAAGGAGGAGGGAGCAGTTGCTGCTCAGCTTCCTGCTGCATACTTTAAACGTTGGATGCTCTGTTTTTTTTGTTTTTTTTTTTTCTTCTATTTGTCCGAGGCGTTTTCTCTGCGAGCCGGCTCTGCACAGAGGCTGGGGCCATGGTTTCTAAGGTTTTCTGCTGATGTGAAATCGCCAGTGGCCTGAGCTTGCGGACACTCGAGCGGAGAGCAATCTCAGTCCCAGGAACAAAAAAGGGTCCTCAATTTCAAAAATCAAAATTCCAAGGACTCGCCGCAACACCACCAATTTCAATCAGAGCCAGACGAATCTCACTCGTTGTTAATTAATTAATTCAGCTCTCGACGTCCTGGAAATACTCAAATCCAATTTAGGATTCGCACTCGTGACTCGAAACCCTCCGAAAACTGACGATTCGCTCTCTGGATGAAAAAAATGATCCCTGACTCGACCACTGCAAAATCTACCACAGCAGCGTTATTATTATTATTATTATTATTACGATACAATTACGTAGGTGGAAAATAAGCGAGGGTGCCTGTTGTGCGAGTGTGTGCGCGCGAATTCAAGAGTCTGAGACTAAGTTTATGTTGTGATATGCAGGTAGCGAATATATATTATATACATACTATTATTAAAATTATATAAATATATATATATAAATATATTATATATATATATGAAAGATGGTATTAGACACACGTTGACACGCAGTTAAGCTCTCATACGCGCTGATAGACTTTATTATCGATTTGAACGTACTATTCTGACGCCAATTTGAGAGTTTAGAGTTCGTCGGTCGAAAAGCGGAACACTCAAATCTCTGAGTAGTTAGAAGATGTCCAATATATTCCTCGTTGCTCCCCTTTACCCTTACCATTTTTTTCCATACTCCTCACTTCCTTCCTTCACTCCCTCGTCCCTTCAATCGGGCCTGTAAACAAACTAATAGCGCTCGGACGTGCACTGATTCAGGAAATTCCATTGAATTTAAGTTCGGAATGTTAATTTCAATGCTTGCAAAAAAAACGGAGCGGTGGGGTAAAGCGGGACACTCGGAATCTGTTAAAAACAACGAGTGTTCCACTTTGCCGTGTGTGTCCAACTTTGCCTCAGTTTGTCCAATTTTGCCCCAGTTTGTCCAATTTTTCCCCGGGTGTCCAACTTTGCCTCGGGTGTCCAACTTTTCCCCGGGTGTCCAACTTTGCCCCGTGTGTCCAACTTTGCCCTGTTTTAGGATTTTTGATTCCAATCTAGTTTCCAAAGTCGGTTTCATTGTGGGAGAGAAATTTGGTCTTCAATTTCGGGGGATTGCGAATAAAAAATTCTGAATTTCGCAGAGTTCGAGCGCCTCGGCATTAAAAATTAGGTCCAAAATCGTTATGATGCGTTGTAGCTTATTCTATACCTATGCTAACTGTACTACAAATCTTACCAGTGCATAACAATGTGTATATATATATATCGTCCTTGTGTAGTCGTACTTGATCGAAATTAACAATTACGATTTGATTTAATTTATTACAGTTTTAACTCGATCGTATCTATTTTCGCCAGTTCTGCCCTCATTTCTAAATAGTAAGCGATAAAAGAAAATTCGAACAAACATGTAACGTAAACGGACTCTCTCCAATTTTCCGATTCAATTAGAGAAAACGTACTGTTACATCCCGAAGGTTGTTTTATTATTTTATTTAAAAAAAAAAAACTGCCTTTGCCTTCTTTCGTTCGTTGCTCAAAATAATATTAAGATGTCGATTGTAATGTGATTCGTAGCGGGACAAAAATTATCGTATGTGTATGTTGAAAATGTGCCGTTAAAACTTTCACTTTAAAAGTTTCAAAATGTGGAATTTTTCTGTCAACGAAATTTTTGACAAAACTTGGGAAATTTCCAGTAATCTTGGATAGTGACCGTAAATTTACCGAATTTTGCGAATTTACCAAGGATTACCAGAATTTACCAAGGATTACCAGAATTTACCAAGAATTACCAGAATTTACCAAGAATTGCCAGAATTTATCAATAACGGTAAATTGATAATTGCAGGCAAATAATAACAATTCAATAGATATTTTATGTCTGTATTGTTTTAATGAAGTAGAAGAGTTTTTTTTGCAACGAAAACCACACTAAAAATTAATTATAGTGAGAAAAAACTGAAATTATGATTTTGTGGAGTAACGTAACCTATAAAAATTGTCGTTATATCGATAAAACTGCATATCGATTTTTTTCGATTTATATTATTTCAATGCTTTTAGTTATATTTCGATGTTTTTCGATATATTTCTGATTCTATCGATATATTTCAATACTGTGTCGATATATTTCGATTTTTATCGATACATTTCGATACCATGTAGATATATTTCAATTTTTATCGCTCTATTTCAATACTATGTCGATATATTTGGATTTTCATCTATATATTTCGATACTATGTCGATATCTCGTTTTTTATCGATATATTTCGATTTTTATCGATACATTTCGATTTTTATCGATATATTTCGATTTTTATCGATATATTTCGATTTTTATCGATATATTTCGATTCTAAGCAGATGTATTTCGATTATTTTCCATATATCGATGACTTTCGATTCTTATCGATATATTTCGATATTAAGTCGATATATTTCAATATTTGTCGATATATTTCGATTCTTTTTAATGTATTTCGATATATAGATATTTCGATATTTTTCCTTTACGTCTATTTTACCATAAATTCGTGAATATTCAGGAAATTCGGTAAATTTTTGGTAATTTACAAACAAAGCCAAACACTAACTTCTAGAAATTAGTGTTATGTATCTTATCGATATATTTCGATTTTTATCGATATATTTCTCTTTCTATCGATATATTTCGATACTATGACGATATATTTCGATTTTCATCGAAATACTTCGTTACTATGTCGATATATTTCGATTTTTATCGATATGTTACGATTTTTATTGATATATTTCAATTTTTATTAATATATTTCGATACTAAGTCGGTTTATTTCGATTTTTATCGATATATTTCGATACCAAGCCAAAATATATCGATGTATTTCGTCACTATGTCGATATATTTCGATTTTTGTCGATACATTTCGATTTTTATTGATATATTTCGATTTTTATCGATATCTTTCGATTTTTAACGATATATTTCGATTTTTAACGATATATTTCGATTCTAAGTCGATATATTTCAATATTTGTCGAATATATTTCGATTCCTTTCTATATATTTCGATAGAAAGATATTTTGCTACTTTTCCTTTACGTATATTTTACTACTTTTACCATAAATTCACAAGTTTTCGGGAAATTCGATAAATTTTTGGTAATTTACAACCGCAGCCAAACACTAATTTCTAGAAATTAGTGTAATATATCTGCTTGATATATTTCAATACTATGTCGATATATTTCGATTTTTATCGATATATTTCAATATTTGTCGAAATATTTCGATTCTTTTCGATATATTTCCATATACAGTTATTTTGGTAATTTTTTGGTAATTTAAAACCGAAGCCAAAACACGAATTTCTATAAATTAGTGTAATATATCTTATCGATATATTTCGATACTATGTCGATATATTTCGTTTTTTATTGATATATTTCGATTTTTATTAATATGTTTCGATACTAAGTCGATTTATTTCGATTGTTATCAATATATTTCGATACTAAGTCGATGTATTTCGATTATGTTCGATATATCGATATCTTTCGATTTTTATCAATATATTTCGATATTAGGTCGATATATTTCAATATTCGTCGATATATTTCGATACTTTTTGATATATTTCGAAATACAGGTATTTCGATATTTTTTCTTTACGTATATTTTACTACTTTTGCCATAAATTCGCGAATTTTCACAAAATTCGCTAAATTTTTGGTAATTCACAACCGAATTTCGAGAAATTAGTGTAATATATCTTATCTATGTATTTCGATTTTTATCGATATATTTATCTTTCTATTCATATATTTCGATTTTTATCGATATATTTTTCTTTCTATCGATATTTTTCGATACTATATCGATATATTTCGATTTTTATCGATATATTTTGATTTTTATTAATATATTTCGATTTTGAACGATATATTTCGATTTTAATCGACATATTTCGATATTAAGTCGATTTATTTCGATTCTAATCGATATATTTCGGTACTGAGCCGATGAATTTCGATTATTTTTTATATATTTCGATATATCGATATCTTCCTATTTTTATCGGTATATTTCGATTATTTTCGATATATTTCGAATTGTTCCGATACATTTCGATACTAAGTCGATTTATTTGGATTCTTATAGATATATTTCGATACTAAGCCGATTTATTGCGATTATTTTCGATATATTTCGATAAATTGATATCTTTCGATTTTTATCGATATATTTCGATATTAAGTCGATATATTTCAATATTTGTCGATATATTTCGATTGTTTTAGATATATTTCGATATACAGATATTTCAATATTTTTCCTTTACGTATATTTTACCACTTTTACCATAAATTTACGAATTTTCAGAAAAATCTGTAAATTTTTGGTAATTTACAACCGAAGCCAAATACTAATTTCTAGAAATTGATATATTATATTATTATGTATGTAACAAAATTTATGTAACAAAATATTTATGTAACAAAATTTGTAAAAAAGTATTAGAATTGGATACTAAACTTATTTGATAAGTTTCCTCAAAGTATAAGATTAATTTAACAAATATTTAATTATTCAATTACAAGTGAATGATGGAAATTTGAAATTTAAAATGATACCTTTGGTATTTGAAAGTTGGGTTATGTTAGTTTCAAAAGTTTCATTCCATTTGAAACTTTTTAAAGTATAAGTTTCTGAAACGGCATATTTGATTTATTTTTATTTAGGAGGCAACGGCAAAATTGAAAAACTGCTTTTTGCAAATGAAATTTTTTCCAAATAACGATTTTCTTTATTCCAACGTTACATTTGGCCGCTTTTAAATTAAAATTAAAATTCTATTTTAAATTAAAAGCCAATTTAGAAATTGTAATTCAGTTTAAAAATTGAAATTCAATTTAAAAATTTGAATTCAATTAAAAATTTTTAATTTAATTTAGAAATAAAATAGAAATTGATTTTAACTTTAGAAGTAAATAACGTGTCCGAAAAAAAAAATTGAAAAAATAATCGACGGGAAAAAATTCGGTTTAAGATCTCGTGAAAAAGAAAAGAAAGATTCCAGCTCGATATTTATTACAAATCCTTTTTGTCAGACGTAAATATCTTTTTAGCCTCTTATTCTCACACCTAAGGACTAATTAAAAAATTAAACGTTTTATAATAGTATATAAATAAAAAAATAAATCAATAATAAATAAAGAACATAAAGTGTCGTTAAGCGCTCTTGTTAATGGATTTAAAGATACATAAAACAGTTTTATCGAGGCTTATTCGATTCCACGATAATTACAATCTCGTTAAAACGAGTTTAGCAATATTTTTAAAAAACCCTCCCCTCGAATAAAATCGGCGCGGCTCGTTTCTTCAAAATTTGTAAAAGCTGTAAATAGCCAAGTTTTTACTTTATTCAAACAAATATAAAAAAAACTCCAATGATTCGAGAAATATTTTTGTTTCCTAATTTCTGGATCGTTTTTATTCGGATTTAGTGGGAGGGATTCGTATTCAACTTTGTAACAATTATAAAAGGAAATCCAACGACCGTAGAGAAACGCTTGTAATTTTAAATAAAGAAATCTTAGAAGTCAAGTTAAGTTTTAATAGAAAAGACTTTTTATCGTCGAAAGGCGCGAGGGTCAAATTGTAAAAAGTACTTGCGTTTCCGCGTTTTATCCAAATTTATTGAGAGAGAGGCATAAATCGAAAATTACATATTTTAAAAATAAGACTTTTATAAACCGTAGGCGAGAGTCAGGTCGCTTCGCGATTAAAAAGCACTTGCAAATTTGGAGCTTCCAAATTTCGACTGCCTTCAAAATATAGAAGCATTTAAAAAAAAAGTATCAGAAACACTTCTAAAATTTTTAAGTGCTTCGCGATCGAAAGCGTTTCCAAATTTGAGCGCTTTGTGACCGAATTCGCTTGTACATGATGTAATATTGTCTTCTCTTCTATTCTCAAACTGTCTTTTTTTCTTCGAAGCGATCATTTCTTTTGCACGAATCGAGATTGATAGAAAGTCTCGAGGGAACGACTAAAAATTTTCAAAGAAAAATAGAGCGACCGTCCTTAGAATATGAGAAGCGTGAAAAGTTGTCCATTGACTGTTCGAAGGAAATTACAATCTTCAAAAGAAAAAGAAAACGAGTGAGCGACGTTCTTTGTGTGAAGTGCTTGCCAGAAAATCCGATTGAAATGAAGCAGTACTTATGATTTAAATTAAGAAATCCCTTTCTAATTTTCAGTAAGTATTTTTTGCCAAAATGAATTGATGAATTCGTTTCAATCGAATTTTTCTAGGGTCTGTGAACATGTAACTTTTCGACGGATCCCTCGAAATTTATCCATTTTGGACTTTGATTTGAGAGTTGGATCGAAAGCGAGCGTAATTTTTCAGTTTTGAGCCAACGAGTTTCTTCGCCGAGCTTGAAGGAACCTTGGCCCCTAGGGTATCGTAATATCGCATGTGTGTAGCGAAATAATCCTAAATGTATCAAGGAATTAAAGCTAATTAACTGTTCGAAGCGTAAGGGTAAAGAAACTTGTCCATGACGATGACTAGAGTATTGAAGGGAGAGTGTTTACACGGTTATTCAAATATCGCATTGGTATCCGTGGTTTTAAGGCTTCCAATCAACAAAGTTTCTCTTTTTTCTAAAAGAAATCATCCAGGCACTTTGCAAAACAGGCGCTAAAAATCCAGGCACTTTGCGAATTCAGCCACTAGAAATTCAGGCTCTTTGTGAATTCAGGCGCTAGAAATTCAGGCACTTTGCGAATTCTGGCGCTAGAAATTCAGGCACTTGGCGAATTCAGGCGCTAGAAATCCAGGCACTTTGCGAATTCAGGCGCTAGAAATCCAGGCACTTTGCGGATTCAGGCGCTAGAAATTCAGGCACTTTGCGAATTCAGGCGCTAGAAATACAGGCACTTTGCGAATTCAGGCGCTAGAAATACAGGCACTTTGCGAATTCAGGCGCTAGAAATCCAGGCACTTGGCGAATTCAGGCGCTAGAAATCCAGGCACTTTGCGAATTCAGGCGCTAGAAATCCAGGCACTTGGCGAATTCAGGCGCTAGAAATTCAGGCGCTAAAAATTCAGGCACTTTGCAAATTCAGGCGCTAAAAGTTTGGGCGCCTCGATTTTTAGAAACAAATATAAAATCAAGCAAAAAGAGTCGTTTTTTGATTGGAAGCCAGGTGGATTTATTCCTTTAGGCAATTGTGTATAATAAATGAATTATGAATTTTCCGATATCTTTTTTTGTTTATCTGATTTCTCTTTTTCTGTGGGAAGCGAATCTCGAAAATGAAATCCACTCTCGCGACTCATCGCTTTAAGTTGTAGAGTTTTGTCAATTATTTTTGAATCGAGACCCTCAGGATCAGGAGGCGTCCTCTATTTTATCGCTACTAGGTCCTAGGCACTATAATTCATCTGTAAATAGAACAATATTGATATTTCAGACTAGTGAATGTTCTAGACTTATCTGAGAAAGCCGTTAACTGGAAAATAAGGACGTTTTGTTATTATTTTCAGATCGTTGCGTGAGGAAAGCTAAACTTGAAAAGTAGGAGGGAGCGAGACGAATGAGAAATAACCGGAGAACAATTTTTTTGCAGGACAAATTTTGTACGTTCTCTGTTGTCTGACTCACGACAAAATAGGTATTGTGTAAATGAATAAGGATAAATTTCTTGGTAATCGAATCCGACTACTACATTCCTAAATCTTGCTCGTACGCTTCCTCCTGCTGATTTTTGAGTGGTTGACTCGGTTTTGCAAATTTATTATTAAGCTTACGTTACGCACCTCATTTGTAAATATTAGATCGTATTTTTGTCTTCGATGTAAAATCAACGAGGATCTTAACTGCAACTAATGGCTTAGTTCTTAGTGTAAGAAATAAAGTTACAAAGCGTAAAGGAAAGAAGTGGATTTGTGTTTTTTTTCCACCTCTTTTTTTGACCTCTTTATTATTTTTAAACTTAATTTTGAAACTGTCTTTCTTTGTGTTTAATAATTTTTTGCTCAATTGAAAGTAAGGAATTTATGAGTTACATTTTTTAATTACATTAATTTAAAATTATTTAATTAATTACATTAAATTCAATGTTTGTTTTTTATTTATGATAAATGAGACCAGTGGCGAGATAGAAAATGAAGGGAGATTATTTTTATTTTTTAACAGTTAAGCAAAATGTTTTTCAAGATTTTTAATTTCATTTTTCAAAATTTGACAAAAATGGAAAGGGGCCTTTTTTCAACTTTTGAAAATTTCTGCTTTTCGATATATTTATATTCTTCTCGATGTTTTTCGATACTTATCGATATATTTCGATATGTATTTAGATTTTTATTTATCAATTTATTTCGATTTTTTTCGATATTTCGATATAATTCCTTTATTTTCAAGACGTTTGCACTTCTTGGTTCTAAAAAACAATAAAATCGACAAATCTCGTCAAAATGAATCAAATCGATATTTATTTCAGCAATATTAATTTATTAATAGTTTATTCTCTAAAATTTGACATAAGTGGAAACGGGCATTTTTTAAGTTTTAAAAATCTGCTTTTCGATCTCATTAAAATTGGTCAGTTTGATTTGAAAATAAATCGATTTTATTTTCTAAAACTTTTCCATAAATTTCATTTTTTTCAATGAAGACGAACGCATTTTTCAAGATTTTCAATTAAATTTTTCAAGGTCTGACAAAAATGGAAAGGGTCAATTTTTAAAGTTTTGAAAATTTCTGATTTTTGATATGTTTCCATTCGTTTCGATGTTTTTCGATTCTTATAGAGATATTTCGATACTTTTCGATGTATTTCGATATTTATCTATATATTTCGATACTCAGTCGAGATATTTCGATGATACGTCGATATATTTCGATTCTTATCAATACATCGATAATTCGATATATTCAAGGCATTTACACTTCTTGGTTCTAAAAATCCATAAAATCGACAAATCTCGCCAAAATAAATAAAATCGATATTTATTTATTTACTCAAATATTAATTTATTAATATTTTATTTTTTAAAGTTTGGCATAAAATACACCCTTTTCAATGAATACGCATTTTTCAAGATTTTCAATTTCATTTTTCAAAATTTGACGTAAATGCAAAGGGGCATTTTTAAAATTTCTGCTTTTCGATATATTTCTATTCTTTTCGATTCTCATCGATATATTTCGATACTTTTCGATGTATTTCAATTTTTATCGATATATTTCGATACTCAGTCGAGATATTTCGATGATATGTCGATATATTTCGATTCTTATTGATACATCTATAATTCGATATATTCAAGATTCTTGAATATTCACAGTTCGATATATTCACAGTTCTTGGTTCTAAACTTTAAAGTTTAATAATTTTTTCCTCACATGAACTTGAGGAATTTATGAATTATATTTTATAATTACATTAAATTACATTATATTTAAATTAATTTGACAAATCTCATTAAAATGAATCGAATCGATATTTATTCATTTATTTATTTACAAAACATTAATTTTGTAAAAGTTTGACATAAATTCCACTCTTTTCAATGAATCCGCATTTTTCAAGATTTTCAATTTCATTTTTCAAAATTTGACAAAACTGGAAAGGGGCATTTTTTTAAGTTTTGAAAACTTCTGCTTTTCGATATATTTCTATTTTTTTCAATTCCTTTCGATTCTTGTCGATATATTTCGATACTTCTCGATGTATTTCAATTTTTATCGGTATATTTCGATACTCAGTCGAGATATTTCGATAATATGTCGATATATTTCGATTCTTGTCGATACATCGATAATTCGATATAATTCGATATTTTCAAGACATTTACATCTCGTCAAAATAAATAAAATCGATATTTATTTATTTATTCACGGAATATTAATTTATTAATATTTTATTTTTTAAGGTTTTGCATAAATTCCACTCTTTTTCAAGATCTGTTAAAAATGGAAAGGGGCATTTTTTTAAGTTTTGAAAATTTCTGTTTTTCGATATATTATATTATATATATTCTTTCCGATTCTTATCGATATATTTCGGTACTTTTTGATATTTATTTTGATTTTTATCGATATATTCGATACTAAGTCGATGTATTTCGATAATATGTCAATATATTTCGATTCTTATCGATACTTTTCTGAATATCCATAAAATCGACAAATCTCATTAAAATAAATCAATTTGATTTGAAAATAAATCCATATTATCTTCTAAAACTGTGGCGTAAATTCCGCTCTTTTAAATGAAGTCAAACGCATTTTTCAAGATTTTCAATTTCATATTTCAAGATCTAATAAAAATGGAAAGGGGCATTTTTTCATGTTTGGAAAATTTCTGCTTTTTGATGTTTCTAGTCTTTTCGATTTTTTTCGATTCATATCGATATATTTCGACACTTTTTGATGTATTTCTATTTTTGTCGATATATTTCGATACTAAATATTTCGATAATATGTCGATAATATCGATAATTCAATAAAATTCCTTTATTTTCAAGGCACTTGTGTTTTTTGTTTCTGAAAATCCACAAAATCGATAAATCTCATTAAAATAAATCAATTTGATTTGAAAATAAATTGATTTTATTTTCTAAAACTTTGGCATAAATTCTACTCTCTTTAATTAAGACAAATGCATTTTTCAAGGTTTTGAATTTCATTTTTCAAGGTCTGACAAAAATGGAAAGGGAAATTTTTTTCAAGTTTTGAAAATTTCTGCTTTTTGACATATTTTCGATGTTTTTCGATTCTTATCGATATATTTCGATACTTTTCGATTTTTTTTTTATATATTTTGATTCTAAATTGATGTATTTTGATAAGATGTCGATATATTTCAATTCTTATCGATATTTTTCGAGTCTTTTCGATATTTCGATATAATTTTTTTATTTTCAAGACATTTGCCTTTCTTAGTTTTGAAAATCCACAAAATTGACCAATTTCATCAAAATGAATCAAACCGAGATTAATATTTTAGTTGAAAATAAATCGATTTGTTTCTTTGAAAGTTTGACAATAATTCCACCCTTTTCAATGAATTCGAACGCTTTTTTTAAGATTTTCAATTTTAAAGAATATTGAAAAAAATCAATTTAAAGAAAAAATAATTAAAGGAACTTAATTATAATTAAAATTAGAATCCTTTTTGTCTGTATTTCTCCAATAATATTTAATAATAATATAATAGTAACAATATATATATATATATATATATATATATATATATATATATATATTATATATTTATTTATTATAATAATAATATTTCTCCAATATTTTAAATTATTCAATTATTTTTCAAGTACCTATACAAAATCACAAATTTAATGACAATTTGAATCTCGCGAGTTTTTTAAATTGCAGTGCTACGAATCGAATTATAACTTTTTATTTTTGCAATGTTGTCAACATTGGAGGTTTTTAGCTTGGGACTAACTTCAGTCGATGTCGGTGAGGTCAAAATGGCGGACGGTGATATAGATTTATACGCCGACGATCTAGAACAAGATTTCGCCCAGGTAATACGAAAATAATTATTTTATTTCCTGAACATACCTTCAGCAGAAACAGAATTACACTATAAAAACGTATTTTCTTTCCCCTTTAATCCAAAAGTGAAATTTATTCGATTAAAATTTGCGGCGTCGGGCGCTTTGAAGCAGCACGTTTCTTACATTTTTTCTAATTAATACACCGGTTTTTACAAATAAATAAAGTTTTTATTGAATTCGTAAGCCCTTCTCGGATTTCGTGTAAATTCAACAAACGAGAAATTAAAAAGCAGTGCAGTTTTTTCATCTCAGCACTTTTGACTTTAGATTACGGAAAACACTGAAAAAGGCGGTTTTTTGACATAAACAAGTTGTTCATTATTTATTGGCTTCTTTTTATGAAAATTCTTTTGTTTTTGTACAAAGGGTTTTGAAACTATTTTCATATCATTTTGAATGTGTGAAAATTTAATATAAAAGTATCGGGTTGTCAATTTGAGGTTAGGAATTTTCCAGATCAACTTCCGTATCTTCGTTTTTCCTGGGAAGAGATAAAATTTCTGAGAAATAAATACATTTTTCAAAGACATAGACGTTGGACTTTGAAAAATAGTTTTTAGAATTGTGGATTATAAAATTCTTATATTCAATTTTTTAACCATGGAATACTAAGTTCTGTTTAATTTTTTAAAGTAATTTCAGGTCATTTGTATTCTTGAAAAGGGACATTAATTCAATATTCACAGAATAATGATAAATAATTATTTATATAAATCATTATAATGAAGAAGGAATTAATTTGGATTTTACTAGAAATTAATTTTTTAATGAACAATAGTATTTTAATTTAATGATTTGACTTTTTTAAAATGTTTATTTATACAAATAATAATATTGTAGAAATTCATATTTTTTCGCCGATAATAAAGACTAGAATTTTACTAAAATATTAAAAACTTGAAATTTACTAAAATTAAGTTTTTAATAACGAAAAAAATATATTAATTTAATGATTAGATTTTTAAAAAAATATTTATACAGTATTGTAGGAATTCATAATTTTTCATTAATAATGAAAACTAAAATAGTAAAAACTTAAATTTTATTCAAATTAATTTTTTAATAATGAACAAAAATATATTAATTTAATGATTTGATTTTTTTAAAAATATTTATACAATATTGTAGGAATTCACAATTTTTCATTGATAATAAAAAACTAGAATTTACTAGAATAATAAAAACTTAAATTTTACTAAAATTAATTTTTTAATAACGAAAAAAAATATATTAATATAATTATTTAATTTTTTTTTAAATATACAATATTGTAGGAATTAACAATTTTTCATTAACAATAAAAACTAAAATTTTACTAACATAGTAAAAACTAAAATTTTACTAAAATAGTAAAAACTTAAATTTTATTAAAATAGTACAAACTTAAATTTTACTAAAATAGTAAAAACTTAAATTTTACTATAATAGTAAAAACTCAATTTTACTATAATAGTAAAAACTCAATTTTACTGAAATAGTCAAAACTGAAATTTTATTCAAATTAATTTTTTAATAGTGAACAAAAATATATTAATTAAATGATTTGATTTTTTAAAAATATTTGTACAATATTGTAGGAATTCACAATTTTTCATTAGTAATAAAAACTAAAATTTTACTAACATAGTAAAAACTTCAATTTTACTAAAATAGTAAAATCTTAAATTGTACTAAAATAGTAAAAACTTAAATTTTATTCAAATTAATTTTTTAATAATGAACAAAAATATAATAATTTAATGATTTGATTTTTTTAAAAATATTTATACAATATTGTAGGAATTCGCAATTTTTCATTAGTAATAAAAACTAAAATTTTAATAACATAGTAAAAACTAAAATTGTACTAAAATAGTAAAAACTTAAATTTTACTAAAATTTAAGTAATTTTAATAATGGTCGGTAGTTTTATAATGTCGGGAATTTTATTTTTCGGTAATTTTGCAGTGTCGATAATTTTAAATTTTGGTAAAATTATAACCTGTCGGTAATTTTCAATTTCGCTAAAATTATAAATTTTCCAGTATCGATAATTTTATATTGTCGGCAATTTTTTAATATCGGGAATTTTTTTTTGGTAATTTTCCAATGTCGGTAATTTTTAATTTCGGTAAAATTATAAACAGTCGGTAATTTTCAATTTCGGTAAAATTATAAACAGTCGGTAATTTTCGATTTCGCTAAAATTATAAATTTTCCAGTGTCGAGAATTTTATACTGTCGGCAATTTTTTAATATCGGAAATTTTATTTTTTGGTAATTTTCAATTTTGGTAAAATTATAAACTGTCGGTAATTTCCAATTTCGGTAAAATTATAAACAGTCGGTAATTTTCAATTTCGGTAAATTTATATACTGTCGGTAATTTTCAATTTCGGTAAAATTATAAATTTTCCAGTGTCGAGAATTTTATATTGTCGGCGATTTTTTAATGTCGGGATTTTTATTTTTCGCTTATTTTCCAGCGTTGGTAATTTTCAATTTCGGTAAAATTATAAACTGTCTAATTTTCAATTTCGGTGAAATTATAAATTTTTCTGTGTCGAGAATTTTATTTTTGGGTAATTTTGCAGTGTCGGGAATTTGTTGAGATTTCCCAGTTGTCCCTAACAGATTAGTTTCTTTTGAATTTTTAAATCCTATTAAAATTGCAATGTAGACAAACAGAATGAAACCGACGCATTTTATTATTATTTGAATTAATATTTTGATTACATCTTTTGAATATGATAATAGTATTTAATTATTATAGAATGGATAATTAAATTAAATCGATGATTTAATAATTCATAGAGTTCCAAATATTGTTTTGAGCTCGAAGCTTATTGTGACTGTACCGCTTTTTGAAAAATTTTGCACTTTTGATTAAGGACGAATTTGCTGGTGACGGTGTCGATTTATACGATGACGTCATAGCAGCTCCTTCTGAGCGGGTGTCAATTAGCGAAAAAATCGATCGAGGTGATCGAGACAGGGACAACAGATCTCCTAACGAAGAAACCAATGGTAATTCTTCTTATCATCAACACGGAAACAATATTCAACCGAATCAAGTTGGTCGCAGACACCAACTTTATATTGGCAACTTGACATGGGTAATTTCTCTTTATCTAATCTTTATTTTTTTCAGAATACCTTTAAATTAAAAAAAATACCAACAGATAGTTTATTTAAAAATATAAATTATGAAGTCTGAGAATGCTTCCAACTTAAAAATTCAAATTACAAAGGTTCTATAGTATATTATACAACATGTGCGTAAAATGCTGTTTTACGCACGCGATCACCACGCGTGTGTAAAACCGTACGCACGAGTCGCATACGATATTTTTTGACACAGTGTGCGTAAAATTGCGTTTTTACACGCCCATATTAGTGCGTAAATAGTACATTTCGATACGTGTGTGAGGTGATTATTTAGCGCACGAGACGTTTTTCGCTCGAGCGAAGCGAGTGAGAAAAGTCAAGTGCGCTAAAAATCACCTTTCACACAAGTATCGAACAGTATTTTATACCACTAGAGCCGAAAAATCATGTAGAAGTTGAGATTTTGAGGTTAGAGTGGTATAAAAACTGTATCATCATAAGCCGTTTTACGCAACGTGCGTCAAATGCGGTTTTACACACGCGATCACCACGCGTGTGTAAAACCGTACGCACGAATTGCATACGATATTTTTTAACACAGAGTGTGTAAAAAATGCGTTTTTACACACTCATATTAGTGCGTAAAACGGCTTATTACACTGTATCGAAAAAAGCCGTTTTGCGCACTAATATAGGTTTTTAACAGCTTTTAATAATAATATGGCTAATAACGGCTTTTTTCGATACAGTGTAATAAGCCGTTTTACGCACTAATATGGGTGCCTAAAAAATGCGTTTGTACACACCCATATTAGTGCGTAAAGCGGCTTATTATAATGTATCGAAAAAAGCCGTTTTACGCACTAATATGAGTGTGTAAAAACCGTACGTACTAGTTGCATAGATATTTTTTGACACAGTGTGCGTAAAAAATGAGTTTTTACACACCCATATTAGTGCGTAAAACGGCTTATTACACTGTATCGAAAAAAGCCCTTTTACGCACTAATATGGGTGTGTAAAAACGCATTTTACGCACACTGTCAAAAAATAATTTAAACATGTTTTAATTATTGATTCGAATCATGATCGATGCACTGTGTTTCTTTTCTGTTAATTAAAAACAAAAATTACTTTAGTGGACGACTGATCAAGACATAGCAGACGCGATTCAAGGAATCGGCATCACTGACTTCATCGAAGTTAAATTCTTCGAGAATAGAGCCAACGGACAATCGAAAGGCTTTTCTGTTGTTTCCTTGGGATCCGAACAGAGTGTGCAAATGTGCATGGACAAACTTCCGAAAAAGGAACTACATGGACAGAATCCGGTCGTTACGTACCCGACTAAACACGCTTTAAATCAGGTAAATGTCCAGAAGTTTACCTTATATATTTTTTTTAGAGATAGATGGAAATTAATCTGAAATTTACTAATTCTTTTCTTTATTTTCAGTTTGAGTCTCAGTGCAAAACTCGACCTTCTCCTTCTCCACAACAGAATCAGAATCAACGCCCTCACAACAATCCTCATCCACATCAACCAATGTCGCCTCATCAACAACATCCACCACATCAACAGCATCCGCAGCATATGCAGCAAAATCACGGTGGCCATCGAGGAATGATGATGGGACCTCCACAATACGATGTAATGTTCCTTTTTTTACGTGTCTCAGTTTTTGTACTGATTGATTGCTTTTGCAACCGTTGCTGCTTTTTTCTAAGTTAACTGATACTTTTCACTGATCATGTGGTTCTGACTTGTAATTAAAACATGTTTAAATCATTTTTTGACACAGTGTGCGTAAAATGCATTTTTACACGCCCATATTAGTGTGGAAAAACGCATTTTTACGCACACTGTGCCAGTTTTTCCATAAATTGGAAATTGGCTTTTTTAGAACCGCTGTTGCTTTTTTCGAAGTTAACTGATATTTTTCACTGATCATGTAGTCCTGACTTATAATTAAAACATGTTTAAATCATTTTTTGATACAGTGTGCGTAAAATGCGTTTTTACACACCCATATTAGTGCGCAAAACGGCTTATTGCGATTCAGTATAATAAGCCGCTTTATGCTTTAATATGGGTGTGTAAAAATGCATTTTTTGCGCACACTGTCAGTTTTTCCATAAATTGAAAATTTGGCATTTTTAGAACCATTTTTGCTTTTTTCTAAGTTAACTGATATTTTTTAATTGAACCCGCTGTCCGGTAAACGTTTTTTTAAAACAAGGAGACTCTGATTA
The DNA here is from genome assembly GCA_037177015.1 of Euceroptres primus. NCBI lineage: Eukaryota > Metazoa > Arthropoda > Insecta > Hymenoptera > Figitidae > Euceroptres > Euceroptres primus. Next base: position 4,056 of record JBAGKK010184054.1, on the reverse strand, counting down.
AACATCCGGAGCAAAGAAAAATGAAAGTTTTTAATTATTCGAAAAGCCCTGACTTATTTAAAAAACAAAAACCCTGACTTATAATTAAACCGTGTTTAAATTTTTTGACACAGTGTGCGTAAAATGCGTTTTTACACGCCCATATTAGTGTGGAAAAACGCATTTTTACGAACACTGTGCCAGTTTTTCCATAAATTGGAAATTGGCTTTTTTAGAACCGCTGTTGCTTTTTTCGAAGTTAACTGATATTTTTCACTGATCATGTAGTCCTGACTTATAATTAAAACATGTTTAAATCATTTTTTGATACAGTGTGCGTAAAATGCGTTTTTACACACCCATATTAGTGCGCAAAACGGCTTATTGCGATTCAGTATAATAAGCCGCTTTATGCTTTAATATGGGTGTGTAAAAATGCATTTTTTGCGCACACTGTCAGTTTTTCCATAAATTGAAAATTTGGCATTTTTAGAACCATTTTTGCTTTTTTCTAAGTTAACTGATATTTTTTAATTGAACCCGCTGTCCGGTAAACGTTTTTTTAAAACAAGGAGACTCTGATTAAACTTCCGGAGCAAAGAAAAATGAAAGTTTTTAATTATTCGAAAAGCCCTGACTTATTTATTAAAAAAACCCTGACTTATAATTAAACCGTGTTTAAATTTTTTGACACAGTGTGCGTAAAATGCGTTTTTACACACCCATATTAGTGCGTGAAACGGCTTATTACGATGCAGTATAATAAGCTGTTTTACGCACTAATATGGGTGTGTAAAAACGTATTTTTACGCACACTGTGCCAGTTTTTCCATAAATTGAAAATTTGGCATTTTTAGAACCGTATTTGCAAAGAAAAATGGAAATTTTTAATTATCGGAAAAGCCCTGACTGATTTCGAGTGTCCGTTTTTCCAAAAAGTGGAAATTTGGCATTTTTATAACCGTTGTTGCTTTTTTCTAAGTTTACTGATATTTTTACTTGATCCTGCCGTCCAATAAACGTTTTTTTGTAACAAGGGGACTCTGAGCAAACATCGCTCGCAAAGAAAAAGGGAAATTTTTAATTCTCGGAAAAGCCCTGATTTATTTCGTGTGCCTGCTTTCCCAAAATGTGGAAATTTGGTGCTTTTCCCAAATGTGGAAATTTGGCATTTTTGCAACCGTTGTTGCTTTTTTTTAGGTTTTCTGATATTTTTAATTCATCCTGCAGTCCAATAATAGTACATTATGTAACAAGGGGCGAAAGAAGCAGATTTTTCCCGCGCGAGGACAGTAATTACCTGAGGGAAAAATCTACTTTCGTCCCGTGTTGCATATAGTATTTCATGCTACTCTCGACCGTGGCCACCTTTTGGCCCTGAAAAGGCCAAGGGCCTATGGAGGTCCTTTTACGAATAGTATTGTAAAAAAATTGTAAAAGGAAAAAATGTCAATTTTACTTTCGCCCAGCAAATTTTACTTTCGCCTCGCTACTTTTACTTTCGCCCCGCTAATTTTACTTTCGCCCCGCAAATGCGGTTTACGGGAAATATATGCTACTTTCGGCCCTATTTTCAGGGGCAAAAGGTGGCCATTTTGTTCGAGTGTGGAATAAACTTTTTTTTTTGTAACAAGGAGACTCTGAGCAAACATCCCCCGCAAAGAAAAGAGAATATTTTAATTATCAGGATAACCCTGATTTATTTCGTGGGCCAGTTTTTCCAAAAAGTTTTTTCCTCCCACCAGCCGTGCGCTCGATTGTTCCGTTTTTACTCGGAGAATTAGTTTGTTGCTTTTTTACTCTGAAGAAATTTTGTTCCGTTTTTGCTCGGAAAATTTGTTTGTTCCCTTTTTACTCCGGAAGATTTATTTTCCGTTTTTACTCAAAAACTTTTTTTGTATATGCACCTAATGAAATGTGTCCATCGAATTTAATCAAATACTTATATATAGTTAAGGTAAAAAACGTTCAATTCAACTATTAACCTCAAGATTCCACATCTAAATTAATTTAGCATACCAATTTTGATTTATAAAAATGGAAAATATATATCTCAATTTTTATCAATGTATTTTAATATTTATCAATTAACATAATGTAACTATATAATTTCAGCACTAAAAAAGTGCACACACAGTGCACGAAACGTTGGCTATTTATCTCTTCAAATAAATTAATTTGGACCGAAACACGACTACACAACTTATTAATTTTACCAAATTTCAACGGTCGACAGAACACAAATTTTTCTAATAAAAATAAACTACTACACTCATCGCTGGATTATGGGCCACTGGATTTCGGGCTGGCTTCATGGTCGTTCGCGCTTCACTGATTCTGTCTCCCCCTGATTGCTCGTTCGTCGCTTTAAATCCGGTTCAAACTGGATTTTAAGAGCATTGTATTTAAGGCCGTCTACCCCCGAGCCCGGCCCATAATCCAGCGATGAGTGTAATTTATTTATTTTATTTTTTAAATCAAATCAGGGACCAAGGCAGGGACAGAGAATCCCGCCACCGGGAATGGGACCGCCAGGACCTGGAGGTCCGCAACAAGGTCCTCCTCGCATGCATGGACCCCCGATGGGTCCAGGTCCGGGTCCTCATCATCCATTACCCGGACATCCTAATCAAGGTCCGCCACCTCCTGGTTATCAGCAAGGGCCTTGGAATGGACCCCGACCCAGTGGGCCTCCAGGACCTCCCAGGGGCCCCAACGGACCCGGAGGACCTGGACAACAAGGAATGCCTGGTCCCGGACCTGGACAACGTCCCCCTCCAGGGATGGTAAACGATTTTGTAAGTTTTCTTCAATTCTTTTCTTTAAAAAGGAAAAACAAACGTTGAGATTAAAAATTAATTTCATTCAAAGTGAGACACAAAATTCTATAGGCAAATATGGCAGAAATGAAATGAGTGTGTCAGTATTAAAAAAATATAATAATTTCTGAAGCAATAAATAAACAATTGTCCTAACAATAATGGCGCGAAATTCAAATTTAAAATTTTGATTGGACAAATGAGAATTAGGGTGAATGAAAATTACGACAAATGTCAATTCGGATAAATGAAAATTATAACAAATGAAAATTAGGACAAATGAAAATTAGGACAAATAAAAATAATGAAAAATGGTTATTTGGATAGATAAAAATTATGGTCAATGGTGATTCGGATGATTTAAAATTATAACAAAAGGCTATTGACAAATCGAATTTAGGACAAATGGCTAATCGAGTAAATGAAAATTAGAACAAATAAAAATAATGAAAAATGGTTATTTGGATAGATAAAAATTATGGTCAATGGTGATTCGGATGATTTAAAATT
>JBAGKK010183950.1:0-23000 GCA_037177015.1 Euceroptres primus | reverse complement strand
TATATATATTTGACATTTACTGAGTTTTTATTTTTTCTTATTTTCACGGATGCTTGTCCATAACAAAATTCGATTCACATTCTCTTCATGACTTTTATCCCTGGTTCTATTCTTCTATTGATAAAAAAGAGTAAGTTCTAGTACATTATTATCTTTATTACACTCAGGGGTTGTTATTCGCTGTAGGAGTGATTTTTTTTTAGTTTCTGAGTACAAGTTTAATATATTTTATACGACTTTAAATGACAAGTAAATTGAGTGATGATTAATCCGATTTATATTGTATGTTTTTATTTACGTATTCAAAAATGATATTTCTATGACTCCAATAAACGTTTCTATTAATCCTGTTTACATTTTTTAAATTTAATCTGAAGAAAATCATTTTTAAAATACTGGAAAGTTTTATGAGGATTATTTTTAATTAATTTGTTCTCTTCAATGATTCTATAATGGTTTCATCTGTTTTTGTAAGTGGGGAAGTCAGATGGAATATAGTTTCTATCGAAATTTCGATTAGAAAATTTTCTATTACGATTTTCGAGAGAAATTCTATTTTGAACTGAGATTTCCAATAGAAAAATTCTTGATTTCTAATCACTTATTTTTTTTAGCTAAAAAAGTTTATTTTGAGCGCGCATAAATTCGACTCAACACAACTTACATACAATAAAAATGATTCTACTTCTGAGATAAAAATGATGTCAACTTTGGTATTATTTTGATCTAAAATGGGATGATCTGCAACAAAAGTGATTCCCTCTTTTTACTGGCTAGAAAATAGGAAATACATTCAAAAATTTCACAAATTGGTATCAACAGAGCTTGTTTGGAGTTGAGGTTTCAGAATTCCAAGGAAAGTGGTTTCAAACGCAACCCTGACACGTTAACGAAAGGGTACAAACACCTATCTACCGTACTTACGTACATAACGGAAAAGCATCCTCGGACCGTCGGACAATTCCACTTTACGAGGTAGCATAAAATCGTAAACACGGGTCGTAAACCCTGAATGAATGTCACCGAATATTTGTGATTTGAATGACAGAGGACGCTTTTGGGTCCTGTGAAAATCGATTCAGTCATCATCAAATGATTCTATCATTTGTTTCCCTATTGCCTCCTTACGCAAGACACGTGTTAAAAAGCTCAAGTCCATCATCAAATGGATTTAGTGCTAACTGTGGCGAAATAAAACTTTACTTTCTAACCTGATCTTCAGACATAAAATACAATGTATAAAAACGTTATGAACTAAATTTGACAATGAAGTTTTTAGATCTGAGGCGATAGCATCGTGATAAAAATATGTCGGCTTGCTTTATTTTGTATACTGAGGAGTAGAAAGAGATTGATTTTTTTATAGTTTTCTCTTCAAAAATTGATTAATAACTCAGAATACAAGAAGTATTTCGACCATTTATTTTTGTAGCTCAGAGAGATGTTTGTATGAAAATTGTTAGAGAAATGGTAATCATTTTTTGGATGATAAATATTAATATGAAATTACGCTTTCATGGTGAAATTTTAAGACAATTTATTTACATATTGGGCTTTCGTCATTGAACCTTGAGTCTTAATGGGCCGCATTTTTGCAAAGATCACAGGCTGTTTAGAAAGAGAACTAGAAATCAGTCAAATAAACAAAAATGCATGGTCCTTGTACAAATGTACACATATCTGGACGTGTGAATATGATCTAACTTGGTGGAAGAAAACAAATCCCAGACTCCTTTTCCAAGTAATCTGGATTATTTTCTTTTTGTTTTAAGACTAAATGTAGGGCTGCTATATTAAATGAAATGGGGATAAGAGAGTTTCCCTGGAACTCACTTTCAGAGAATTTTAAAAATATTTTGAGCAGACATGTCTAGCTAGATGAGAAGGGTATGTGTTTTAGGTTTTAGAGAACTTTTGGAAGTTTTAAATAGATTTTAAATCATTAATTTAAAAAGAAAGAGAAGGCAAGGTATTAACTTTAATAATAATGAAAGACATGAATATTATCAAATTTGCATTTATTATTCGCGTGATAAATATAATAATTATTTAAGATTTTCATTAGATATTATTATTATCAGAAATCAGGCAGTATTTCATGTAATATATCAATTTTAAAAATATGATGTTCAATTCCTGATGGATTTTGAAGTTGTTTTCAGTGAACAAAAGCATCTCTGTTTCACTTGATAATTTGACATGTCAACAAAAATTTCAAATATAATAAGTGGATAAGCAGAACGAAGACAATTTGACTTTCAAAATAGAAATTGGGTTTTAAATTAAAAGATTTAAATATTGCAAGAAAAATAAGTACCTACATTTTCGATTTTTTAACAGTTTTAATAGAGATATTTGATTAAAATATGCCAATTAGTTAATTATCAGAAGCAGTAGATAACCTAACTTATGCATTATTTACTCTGATATCTCGTTTTATTACTCTAATTTCATTTCGCATTTATTTTACAACCATCAAAATATTATCCAAATAAAATGATTCGAATCTCTCTGAATCTGAATTAATTCTGAATTATTTCAGAAAGATCTGGTTGAAACTTCAATTACTTTAGTTGAAGTTTTATACAATTACTATATTTGAATAAATTTCCATGCAACCAAAAGTAAATGAATTTCCAACCCAAATGAATGAATTTTCATCTGAAATGAATGCATTTTCAACAAAAAATAAATAAATTTTCAATCACAGTAAATGAACTTTCAACCGCAGTAAGTGAATTTTCTACCACAGTAAATGAAAAGTGGCTGAATTTTCAAGAAATTTTTAACTGCAGTTTTCTACTACTAAATAGCACGAAATGCGAAATCGTATATCAATTGCTTTAGGAAGCAGTTCTACTGATTTTTAGTATAGAAAACTACTAATTCACCAGTAGCAGACTACTAATTCTAAAAATTGTTTACTAAATGAGTAGGTCTGATAGTAGAAAATTACGAATTCACAGTAGAAAACTACTAATTCACATTAGGAAGCTACTAATTCACAATAGAAAACTACTAATCCACAGTAGAAAACTGCTAATTTACAGTAAATAACTACTAATTTTAAAAACGTTTTACTAAATGAATAAGTAGGTAAGTGAGGTAAAACCTTTTCAGAGTTAGGTTTTTTTTAGAATTAGCAGTTCTACTAATTTTTAGTATAAAACTAATAAAAATGGGTTACCTACTCATTCATTTTGTAAACTATTTTTAGAATTAGTATTTTTCTGTATTACTTAGTATTTTTTTTAATTAGTAGCAATGCTTATTAAAAACAATTGGTAAATTATTTCGCAGTATTTCATTAGCAGAAGGTACTAACTACTTTAGTTGATGTTTTATATAATTACCGTAATTGAATCAATTTTCAACCACAAAAAGTAAAAGAATTTTCAACCAAAATCAATGAATTTTCAACTAAAGTTAATGAATTTTCAAGTAAAATTAATAAATTTTCAACCAAAAGTAAATCAATTTTCAACCACAGTAAATGATATTTCAACTTCAGTAAACTTTCAACCGCAGTAAATGAACAGTGGCAACAGTGGCAAAACATTTGAGTAACATTTTAATTTATAGTAAAATTGCAATTATAACAAAATACTGTGAAAAAAATAATGATCCACTTCAGATCAAATGAATATCACTGCAGATTAAAACAATGTCCCACGATTTACAGTGAATCGAATTTTCAAGAAATTTCTAACAGTGCGATTTAGAAAAAAACTTATTCAAATTCTTATATTTGGCTTTCTCGTAGAGGAAGCTTTGTAATGGTTGTATTTTCGAAAAATTTTTAATTCGTTTAATTAAGTGTTCCTCAGTTGATAAATGTCTCATGCAGTGTGCTGAACAATTGTTAAAAATGACTGATTCAGAAGCAAGAAGCCAGTCATTGATTCGTTCAGTGAAAATTTAACTAAAATTTCAGTCAAAATTCACTAATTTTTCAGTCAAACCTCAATTTGAGGTTCTGGTTCTACCTGAAAAATCAGTTAATTTTTCGTTCACTGAAATTTCAGTAACTTGATTGACCGAATATCAGTGAATTTTTAACTGAATATCAGTGAATTTTCAACTGAATATCAATGAATTTTCAACTGAATATCAGTGAATTTTCAACTGAATATCAGTTAATTTTCACTAATTGCTAAAGCAAGCTTTAAGTTAAAGCCTTGCTTTAACTGACAATCAGTATAATTTAACTGCGATTCAGATTTAGAGAATATGTCACACTTTTTTGTAAACACGATAACTTGAAAATGGTTGCAGATAAATTGATGAAATTTCAAGGGCTTATTTTTACCACTAATGTCTCAAATCAGACATAAGAATTTTCAAAAATATTGATTGGATTTTTTTCTAACACTTTTGTAATTCTTGAAAAATCAGTTTTTATAATTAAAACTTTTCTCTTTATCATAATTCAAAGTTGATGCATGAGAAGAAAAGATTCCTTGACTCGAAAGGAATCGATTAATACATTTCATTGAAGATTGAGAAAATTTTTATCATTTATAATATTTAAGAAAAATGAAAATTTACTATTCTATTAAAATAATTTTTACAATGTTCATTTTTCGATTTTCAATCATTAAAAGAAAATATTCCTTGACTCGAAACGAATCAATTAACTTATAATGTGAATACATTTGGGGCTATATTTAGATTACGTACCAAACAAAAGAATAAATTTCATATATCTATCTCTCTCAATCTTTCTATAATTATATTTTTATCTCTGTCATATTTATGCTTTTGTTTGTTACGTAATTTATGTGTAGCCCTTTTCATTGAAGATAAGAAAATTTTTATCATTTACAATATTGAAGAAACATAAGATTTACAGTTTCATCCAAATAATTAATGCTTCCTCTATAAGGAAGCAAATATATCTGGTAATTCATCATTCTGAGGAAGCAAAGTGCTCATGAAATAAGCACCCAAAAAAATATTGATTAAACAACCTAGATCGAATTCACAGCTAGTTTTATATCACTCAATTCTATTAAATCAAAGTTGAATTTTGTAGCTTTCAACTCTTTGTAACGCTTTGATTAATTGATACTTTGCGATTTAGCGTCATAGTAAATCATGGGGCATTATTTTAATCTGCAGTGATATTATTTGAAACTGGGGAGAGACTCTGAGTTAGCTTAGCGCTAATACTACATAATTAAACAGCTATTGGGGATACTTAAAATTGTTAAAAACTTCACGAGATCATAACTGCTTTAAAAGTTAATTATTTTCAATTATTTTCATCATTGAAATCGTTAAAGAAAATGTATTGAACCTTAAAATTTATCGTGATATGATTGGTTTCACTAAATTTTGCGCTAAAGTTGAAGGTTAAGTGCATCTTTTTTTACCGATTTCGAGAAATATTTTTGGATTTCAACTGAAATAATTAGTTCAAAATCATTTATTTTTAAATGATTCATAATCTTGTAAAGTTTCAACAATTTTTAGTATTCCAAATAACTATTTAGTTAGTATTAGCGTTAAGCTAGTAATTCAGAGTCTCTCCCCTGAAGTGGATCATTTTATTCTATTGTCATCATCTTCTGTTTTTCTATTTCTCATTTTGCTGCCAATTGAAATGACACCATAGGTTTTTTGCGGTGAGTTCGTTGACCCTGAAATCTTGCACAGAAATATTTTTTTCACCAAAATCCGCTTATTTATATGTTCAAGGCTATTGAACTTTGTTGTCAACGATGAGAAAAAACAAAAGGCTTTATTTCCATCAAAACAACGATTTTGAATCTTCCACTTTAATTTCGAAGCTCTTCAATTACTTTAAGGTAAAAATATATCTGGAATATCACAAATATTATCTTTCAATATAAAGTATATCTAACCCTTTTCCGAAAGGATTAAATCAAATAATCCTATCTAATATTTTTTTCAGGGTGACTCCAGTGAGCCTCCAGTTAAAGATTAGTTACAGTATTATATCATTAGATTAGATTATATTCTCTTGTTATTATATTTTTATACTTTATTTTATATTTGTATATTTTATTTTATATATTTATGATTATGTTTTTCTACCAAATAAACGATACTTGAAGATAATAAATGCTTTAAAATTCTTTTAGTACTTATTCCCTTTTAAAATAATAAAGTGAATCCCTAAAGAGTAAAATTTCACTCCAATATTAGATTACAATTTCACACCTATAGAGAGATACACTTAATGACTCTAAAGAATTGAGTGGGATTTTCACTCCTTCTTCGACTCATAATTTCACTCCAATGGAGTCAGATTTTTCACTCCACCCGTTAGAGTGACGGAAACTCACTCCAAAGTGGACAGACACTCTCACTCAACTAGAGTCGACATCAACCCCAATCGGAGTGACATGCGACTCCAAACCAACCCCCATAGCACGGAATATTCTATTCACATTCCCGGAATATTTCATTGGAACATTGGGAATATTCCAACAATATTGCAGGAACCTTAAAATGTCCTGCATCTGGAATATTCTCGGGGAATATTTCGGACATATTCCTGTGGAATATTGGAACATGACCCTGATTGTTCCTGTCGAATATTCCCGGAACGTTGACCTGGAAGTTTCTTGAATGTTCCCATGGAATATTCCTGATACACTGTCCTAAATGTTCCTTTGGAATATTCCTGGATTATTTTCTCGAAACAATCTAGAAAATTTTAAAAATATTTATATTGTTAACAGTTTTCTTATTCGGTTTTATGAGATTGAATCATAAAAATTAATTAATTCTCCTTGGGTATTTATTTTATCTACATACATACAGGACATAATTCTTAAATAAATACATAACATTTGTACAATATCGGTATTTAACTTTTTTTAAACAATATTTTATGTCGCACAGTCGAGAATTATACAAAGACATTTTTTTATTATAGTGGTATTACAATTTAAATTAACGATAAATGACTATCGACAATAAGGTGACAATTCGACATTTCAATTACTTAAATACTAAAATGCTAATGTAGAACATATTTTATTTGATCAATTCCAAAGAATTATCCATATTGTATTTAAATTGAATATTAAATTAAAATATTTCATATTATTATCATAGTTAACTATATTATTATATTTAAGAATATAATTGAATTCCACATGAATTATAATAGCAAAAATTAAATTCCAAACTTATTGCGATTGTTACGATATTACTGATAATTGTTGCCTTTTTAATTTTATATACACCTAGTTGTAGAAATAATTTTGAGCTCTTCTGATGTTGAATTTATCAAATTCATCTATTATATTTTTAGAATTTTTTCAGAGTTGATAGCTGTCAGGAAATATTAGTTTTTTTAATTTCAAAAGTACTTCTGTAAGAAATTAACGTATAATTTAATTTTAAAAACGTTATCACGTAATTTAGACTTTTTCACACTCTCCGGAAATTAATATAAAAAACATTATGTCTACATTGATGAGTAATAACTCCGAAAAATGCTGCCATCCAAAAAATAAATGCGAGACCACAATACTGATTTTTTAAATTTTAAACGCAGACCAAGTTCAGGTCATAGATGGGTTTTTGTTTTCAAATGTCAAAAAATACAAGACTAATTGGAAAATTAAATGTTTCGAAATGAAAAACGCGTGATTATGTTTTGTAATTTAAATATAAAATTAATTGAAAGTTTTAATTAAAAAATACATATAAATAATATAACTTAAGAAAATTTCTGTTTCGAGAATAATTCAGAAGAGAGAAAAATTAAGAGAAGTCGAATTTAAAAAGAAACTATAAATCAGAGATCTTCCTGACTTAAAAATACATTACTTGGACTTTAAAAGCTTCCATTTTGAGAAAATAGTATTTGAGAATGTACTCCCTGTACAGTTAACTTCAAAATTAAACAAATCTTTATGATGATTTTTAATATCGAAGAGAATGAACCGAGAATTGTTTTTATTGAATTTTGAAAATGAAATCTAAGGGTAATTTAGAGTTAAATAGTTTGGGTCATAATTGTTTACTTAAAAACACTTATTAGGATATTTGTGTTTTTTCCTTTCGCCTTAGAGAAAAGTCGTAAGTTTTATTCAATTTCAATTCTCAACAGCTCATTTTGTTCCTTAAAAGATCAATTTACAGTTCTATTTTGCACGTTTTTATTAAAATTATTTTATTTTGAAATTTTACAGTTAATGATCTTGCAAGTTAAATTACAAGTTTTAATAAAAACGTACCAAACAGAACTGTAAGCGATCTTCTAAGGAACAAAATGAGCCGTTGAGAATTGGAATTGAATGAAAATTACGATTTTTGTCTAAGACGAAGGAAAAAACACAAATATTTAAATAAATACTTTTAAATAAAAAATTATAACTCAAAATATTTATTCTATGCAAGTCGTTTCAAAACTGAAGCGATTTTTTGTTGATTTTGTTGTTGATTTTGAAAATCAACAAAAAACTCTTTTTTGTCGATTTTATAATTAGGGTAAATATTGATTAATTTTCAGTTTGACTGTACAGGAAAAACATCCTTAAAAACCATATACATATTTAAATTCTTTAATTTCAATAGCTTCAATTCTAAAAACTTGAAATTAGGAATTAAGGAACATATGTTAATCGAGTCTTAAATTTTCGTTAAAACACAAGAAGTTTTCCAGTTTAAAAATGTTTAGTTATTTCGAAATTGTTAAATATTGCTTTATAGTAATGCCATTGCTTCATAGTTCACTCATATCCAAATTTAAAAAATTCTTATATTATTTTATTTTTCAACTTTAAACATTTAGGATTATTAAATGTCAAAATTAAAAGACCATGCATCAGAGAGGAAATAATTAGCGCGCGTAGCGCGCGAAATGTTCTAGTGCAGATTATGAAATAAAACACAAGAATCTTAAATTAATTTTTATTATTGAATCTTCTGCGAGCAAAAAAGTTTAAAATTTTCTAGTTTATTTCAGGACAACGATACGGGAATATTCCATAGGAACATTCAAAGCACTTTCGGGGCAATGTTCTAGGAATATTCCAGGAGAACATTCAAGACACTTTCAGGGCATCGTTCCGGGAATATTCCACAGGAACAATCAGTGCACATTCAGGGACACATCAACTAATATTCCAGATGTAGAACATTTTAAAGTTCCTGAAATATTGCTGGAATATTCTCGGGGAATATTCCCAATGTTCCAATGGAATATTCCGGGAATGTGCATTGAATATTCCGTGCTATGGGAGAAATAGTTTTTCTCCACTCCTACGAAAAGTCATGTTCCACGCCAAACGGATAGACTCACTTCTGCTAAGAGTGAAAATTCACTCCATTAGACTGGGATTTCACTCCAAGAAATTTAGACAGCACAAACATTGAACTGTTGCTAATATCCTCACCATTTCTTCTCTCTATTTCTCTGATAAAACTTTCTGCGCCTATAAAAAGTTTTCTACACGCCAGCAAAATGCAAAATTCCCATTTCCGCTCATATTTATCTCAAAGCACGTACATCGGAGGTTGTCGTGCGTGCATAGGTGGATCGTTATAAAACCGCGGTCGACGTGGTTTGTCCATTCACCGCGGATGCGTTCAGGGCTATATATTTTCCTCCCTTATCAGGTCGCAAGGGAGTGGCTTGTACCAATCGGAACGAGAGTGCAGAAGGGGAAAATGGATCGTCGCGCGGGCGCGAAACAAACTGTCAGCTTCGGGGGTGGTTCGGTATCCGACGAAGGCCTGGACCTGGGGGATGAAATTGCGTGACGGCGACGAAGCCGCTTGCGCGACCGACGCCGGGACGACGCCGCGCCGACGCGGAGCCGGCTCGACGGACCCGGAACCAGGTCCTTGCTCGCCCTCGCCCCCATTTCAACTCCGTTCGAAGGCCGATGAGACTTTTACTTATGGCTCGCCACTTCACCCTCCGCATCCGACGGACCAACCAGTAACGAGAAACCCATGTAAGCTCACACGTTAAAGCACTTTTTCACACCGCGAGGACGACTTCCGTCGTTTCGTCGTCCTGTTCTTGCGAGGCCGAAAAAAATACTGAAGATTCTGAACTGCTACGGAAAAAGAGGAAAGAAGCGTCCTTTCCGGTTGGGTTCTTCGTAACGAGTCCGAGCTGCCAACGGTGAGTAGCGATCCTGAATAAACAGTGGCCTAGATGTTTAGAAATTTTTTTCCTGGAAGGCTATGGACCTTTAGAGTTTAAATCAGGATCCGACAAAACTACACAAAATACTTTCGTGATTTTCGTTTTGTTTATGTACTGCACTGAGAAAAAAGTACTTTTAAATCTATACTCTATAGCGTATGCTATTGCGATCTGCCAATAGGAGATGCTACAGATTTCAAATAATATGCTCTGGAATTCATAGCATCGCTGATGAATCAAAATCTACTATTTTTTAATTTTACCGTTTTTGAATCAATGGTGATTCTATAAATTCTATAGTATATTATTTTTAATCAATAACATCTGCCTTTGGCAGATCGCAATAGCATGTGCTATAGATTCAAAAGTATTTTTTTCTCCGTGGGCCGTCCCAAATTCAACTGCCGCATCTACATTTCGAATAAGTCACCTGTCGCTTTACCAAATTTCGAAAAAAAATCATACACGCCTTTCTTTCCGGTTGGGTATATGTCGTATATACCCGATTGGGTATATTACGTCTATTTTAAATATATTGCAAAATGTTTGCTCGTGAACCTAACCGGAAAGGAATTCTTTCACAAACCGGAAAGTTTGTGATTTTTTTTTTGCACTGAAAAAAAATTTTAGCTGGAACGGCTAAATCATTTCTTTCAGTGTGCAGTTTAGTGATGTGAAAGATGACTTATCCGAAATGTAGATACGGCATTTGAATTCGGGACGGCAGTATATCTGCCAAATATAACTATATTCACTCGATTTACGTTACGTTATTCAAAATACCGAAATTGTAACATTTTTATTTACATATTTATTTTATTATTTAACATATTTATTTATTTTAATAACACATTTTATTTAATTTTACCCGATATTGTATTCGAATCATTGTACATCTTATGTAAATATTAAAAGATATAAAGATCAAATATGACGTTGGAACAATTTCATTTTTAATTCCGTCCCAATCTGTTAAAAGGAAACAAAATATCCGGTTTTTTTAGGTAACAACGAAATAATAAGAAAGTTTCGAATGGATCCTTGATTTAGATGTTGTATTTGTGAGCGTTTGTAGAAATTTTTGTGAGGTAAAAAAAATTTTTTTGATAAGTTTTACTTTGTGAAAGATTAAATGAATATAAGGTTTTGATGAAAACTCTGATTAGCATTTGATATGTAAAACAAGCAAGTTTTTCTTGATTGCTTGCCAGAAATATTCATGCAGAAAATTTTAAAAATGGCATTGACTAAATGAAGTTCGTAAAACATGAAAAACACTTCGATACTTTTATTCACAGAAAACCATTGTAAATTTCGCTGTATCTCATTTTGAATAACTTAAAACAATTGAATTTTTCATTGTAGTTTCATTTGTTTCTAAAACTCATTTTCTTGCAACTTAATTTGTGTTTGAATTCAGCGTTAAATTGATGATCACCGTTTTTATGAGTTGATCTTCCCAAAAGATTTTGATACAATGTTCTCTAAAAGATTGGTCTTGAATGAAGACAAGAAAAATTTTATCTTCTTCCTAGTTTGTTGCAATAAAAACATTGTGACTGAATAAACATTTAGATTTTTAAAACAATTTTTTTCGCGGGAGACTATGTTTTGTGGCATGTGCTTTATTTATAAAACTTTTAAACTCTTATCAGTGAAATCTGTAAATCAGTGAAAACTTCTATTGTTATTTCAATCAGTGAAGATCTACTGATTTTCAGTTAAAATCTACTGATATCCAAAGAAAATCTACTGATATTTGATGAAAATCTACTGATATTGAATGAAAATCTACTTATATTCAATGAAAATCTACTGATATTCAATGAAAATTTACTCATATTCAATGAACACCTACTAATATTTAATGAAAATCTACTGATATTCAATGAAGATCTACTGATATTTAATGAATTCTATACTGATATTCAATAAAAATCTATACTGATATTCAATGAAAATCTATACTTATATTCAATAAAAATGTACTGATATTCAGTGAAAATTTCCTAATACCCAGTAAATTAGTTACCTATTGTAACACAGTAAAAAATAATACTTAAAATTGTTACACCTTTAAATGTTTGGATTAAATTCAGTAAAATTTTGTCTTCATTTATGCAATATTGGTCTAAATTTAATACCACGTTACCTGAATTTCAGAATTAAGTCTTAAATTCAGACAAATTTTACTTAAAATCAAATAAATTCTGTTTAAATCCAAACAAATTTTACTAATTTTAATCCAAAGCATTTTAAGCTGTAACAATTTTAAGTTTTCTTTTTTACTGCGTTCTTCTCTCTTTGTTTTAACTTTTATCATCACTAAAAAAATTAGTGACTTATTTCCTCCTTCCTGTCTGAACATTAATTTTCTCAAACAATCAGTGAATATTCACATTGAATCAGTAACTTTTCACTGATTAAAATAGCGCAGAAAAAACTATGTGTGTAATTTTTTGGAGAAATACTTTTTCATGCAAAGAACTTCACGTCTTCCAAAATAGATTATGCGTTGCCATGCTGAAAAAAAAAGAAAATTATCCCGATATTTGGGTATAAAATTTACCCTGGGAAGTTTACTCTTGTTTTAGAAAATTCTTATTCAGGAATTAGGGTAAACTTTATCATTCATTTTTTCTGTGATTCAGTTTTCAGCACTAACAATTCAGATTTAATAACGTTGTGATATTGTGAACGTTTTTAGATATTTTTGATAGGCAAAGAAAGAGCTTTTAAATAAGTTTTACTTTGTGCGAGAATGAGACTATCATTCAAATTCGGACCGAATTTTGATTTTTAATCAATCAAGATTTTATTGTTTGCTTGACAGTCATTTTATACAAAAAAATTGTATAATTTTAAGTTAACTGATCTAACTGCATTAACTAAATTAAATATGTGTCATTGACAAAACATTAACTTTCAAAATCGCAATTAAATTGAAGAAATAAACACTATACTCAGATATTTTTATTGATATTATATGAAAATTTTAATAAAAATTTGCTCCAGAACAATTGATTTTAAAAGGTTCATGTCATGAGAAAAGATGTTTCATGAAAGAATGCTCTAAAGAAAAAATTTTAACCTCTCTACTTTGTTACAATAAAAAAGTTTCGATGAATAGACACTGGCCTAGATTTTTACATACTTTTTTCTTGGAAGCCTTTAGAGGTCAGGATACTTTACAAAACTCGAAGAAATTATTTTATTATTGGAATTTGTAACAAACTTTGCAGGTCAGGAAACAGATTTTGGGACGAGCTTTGATTTTCTGATTAAATAAAAAAATTTTTTTAACATCTACACTGTTAAAAAAATCGATATTAGATTAAAATACTCAACTGTTATCGAAACTTTTTGAAGTTTAAATGAAAATAGATATTATGTAAACGAAAAAAGAAAAAGGATATTGCTAATTCGAAATCTTTCAATAGAGTATTAAATCTATGAAAATGTGTTTACAGATAATGGGAATTTTCATTTCTTGTTTTAATTTTTTAATTTCCTTAGTTATAGTTAATTTCCTTAGAAATTCTGAAAATTATCTCTTTGGAAAAATCAGAATCGAGTAATTTAAGCGGAAAGTTTCCTTTTAATAAATAAGTTCTCATCGTTAATTAATTTCTCTCAATTAGTTCCATTTCAACTAGAAACAAATGTAAAGAAATGAAATTAAAAATGAAAATGGTGAGCGTTCTAAAGTCTTTCAAATCACGTCCATCCGTTGAAAAATCACTCTGTACTGTATTCTTGAACACGTTACTTTTTTCTAACGCTCTGGTATATAACGTCATGTCGTAATGATCTCTCTTTACTGTGTTATCTTTGAGAAAGTAAAATCGACACGCGAGGTCAAGATTCTGAACTGCAAGTAGCCTTTTATTCGTATCGCACATTTACGTCTTGTGGATGGATTTCACATGACACTTGAAAACTTCATGCCAAGTTGAGGTGAAATAAAAGCAGAAATAGGTAACTGGAGTAGATTTTTAAACTGAAGCTGCTCTCCGCATTTGAATTAACATAATTCAATGAAAAAAGTCTTCCATTAACGTATTTCAATTAAAATTTTACTGAAAAATAGTTGAATTTTCCTGAAAGCTTCAATAAAAATTTTTATATTCCAGTAAAATGTTTGAATCGATTTACGTAGATATTTTCATATAAATTGAAATTTCAGTACATAAACCTTTTCAAATTTAAACTTTAGTACAAAATAAAATTATAGTATAAAGAAAACTTTCCTTTATTATTGAAAAAATATAATGAATGAGTAATGTTCTATTTTTGACATTTTTCATTGTGCCTTGATGAGTTGATGATAATTCATGAGCGACGAATTCTGCAACCTTTGATTAGAATTTAAATAAATTTTAAATTTACGAAAACTGTCCTTATTATGATAATTATTTTGCATAATATATTGAATATAAAGAATTTATTGCTTTTAATAAATTTTTATTACTAATATTTTACGAAATGTACAATACATTAAGAAGAGTCAAATTTTTTCGAGAAAGAAAAATGTCATAAAAAGAATTATGGTCAATAAACGCGTTTTTTCGAGGATTTTAATAGATCTGTTAATATGATCTTTTAATTTGAAACAGTAGGTCACGTACTTTTTGACGTCGTAAAACGTCTTAACGAGACCGTACTACATCTCTAAAAAATAAGGCGAAAATTAATTATCAGAAAAAAGACTATAACCATGTTTCTTAAATATAAAATTCACAAGTAAAAAACACTTTTATGAAATAATTATTCATATTCTAAAATTACTTAACTTTCTCACAAGATTAAGATTTTCAGAAAATTTTTGAAAATTTTGAGCATTTCCATGAAAAAGCGGCCAAAATGTACGTGCGATCCGTCACATTAATTCATATTAAAAAACGCACTGTTTGTTAAAACTAATAAAAGACTAGAGGTTTCGGAAGCTTATAGTCACTATTAATAAGAATAATATGAAAAAATCCCCATTTCAAGAATAATGCGTTTTTTAAATATGATTTAACGTGACGTGATGCACGTATAAATCTGTGAATTTTCATGGAAATGCCCTTTTATAAAAAGTATTCAAAAGGTAAGGCAAATGAACCGAATCCGGATCAGTGGTCCAAATGCGAATCATTATTGACTCTACCATAAATAAATACTAAATAAATAAATAAGTAAATAAACTACATTTTTGTGAAACGTTTAGTTTATTTGTTAAGCTAAACATTTCACAAAAAGTTAACTTATAATTGTAGTTTCTCATGGCAAAAATAATAGTAATTCGCATTTGGACCCTTGATCCGGATTTGGTTCTTTTTACAGTAAATCGTGGGATATTATTTTAATCTGCAGCAATATTATTTTGATCTGAAGTGGATCATTTATTCTATTGTCACAGTCTTTTGTTTTTCGAGTTTTCATTTTGTTGCAGATTAAAATGATACCTTGGGATTTTCTGTGTTGCCTTATTCTAATTCCAAAATTGTACTTAAGAAATTGATAAAACATAAAATATATTTTATAAACATTATGAAACATTATTCAGGTTTATATATTTAAAAAACATGTATTATCAGTCAAAATGTATTTTTATAATATAATTATGCAGTTTGAATATTTATCTCGCTCGCACTCTGCCAATCGGATACATAACTAATGGCTGATTACTGCTTTATGCAGCCCAATAATTTGTTATAGAAACTAAATAGCTTGTTTAATTATTATTACAATCCAACAAAGTTGCATCAAGATTACTACAGGTGCAGCTATAGTGTTAAATATGTCATTCATTACATAAATTGTTTAAAACTACTCCATTAAAGGTGGAAAAATTTTTATTAAATGGATCGCTCATAACGTAATTAATTTTACCAGATTTCTCGCTGAGTGAAAAATAATTTAATACCAATCAACATAGTTATGTTAATCAAAACGAAATTAAATACACAGTACACTGGGAATTGAATAAAGACTCTAATAAATTTTGGAATTATCAATATAGATACTTAAAACTATTGTGAAATGTTATTTGCATTTATTTAACTTAATAATTCATTTTTATACAATATTAATTTGAAAAGTATTTTTATTTCATAAAAGTGAAACACTGAGTTATTTATTTTAATTAATTAATTTTATATTAAATTTTTTAGCTTATTTCAGAATTTTTTATTCGAATAAGATAAGTTGTGTTTTTCTACTTTAAAACCTGTTTATTATGGTTTCCGCGTCCCTTTTTCACAATGACTAAATTTCACTTTACGCCTTTATGGTATAACATTGGAGTGGAGGCCCCAATTTTTTCACGTTTTCCAACACGGAAGAATAAGGGGTAATATATCCACTATTTATGGGTCGGAGGCCTTCACCTAGATTTCTAATGGATTCTGTTTTTTTTTGCACATTTTATTCTTCCTTAATTTGTTCCACCGCTGTAAAACGTTTCCGGCAACATTCCGACCGCAGCCCTTTGTAAACTTGCCCAAAGGGTATTCTTGTTTCTGATATGTGAGTGATGAATTCCTGAAGCGAGAACTCGAGAAAATCCCTTTCAAGGATAAAGAAATCTTCCCTCATAAATGTTAAGAGAAAGTCTGAAGAGTTTGGTTCCATTTTTCGTTTAGTTCGATTCACGATTTCGTTCGGGAAGGTTGTTTTTTCAATTCTTCGACAATCAGATTCTTTGTATCAATTTCGATTGATTAATGTTTTCAAAATAATACTGTGTGTTGAAAATGCTTAAAGTGTTACGAATTTTACTTACAAGTGTTTTCATAAATACGGAAGCTTCCGTAACGATATTCTCGGCCAAATTTAAAAACAATAAGTAAAATTAGGATTTATTTAAATGAAAGAATATTAAAGATAAAGTTGTAGGTAATTTTTTAGTGGATCAAATTCACGTCTGTCAAAATCTTCGTAAAAAGACGAAAATTTTCCCAATATTTGAGTGAAATTTATTCTCTGAAGTTAATTTTATCCTCAGGCAATTTTCACTCCAAATTTAGAGTATAATCTGTTGTATTTTTTTTGGGTTTACTTTATATTATATTTTTGTGTAATATGAGAGGTGACTAAAAAAAATCCTGAAATAAAAAAAAATCACAGCTGTTTCTTGCAGGTGTATCATTAATTACGTAATTTCTCAGATCCTTATGATATTTGTAAAAAAACGAATAGGAGGAATTAGAAGAGGTAAAAAGCAGGTGAACCGACAAAAAGTGACGAGCAACACCGGAATCGACACCGGTGTGTCGTCCGTCGGCATTATCGGTGTAACATTCACAATGAACTTGCGCGAGTATGTTAATTGTCAAGTTAAACAGAAATAGGAGCATTAAAACGTTAGCAGGGTCAGTTGTAGTCTGGGTGAGCAGGTAATGCTCGTTCCGTCGCGTGATAACTGCTCGCAAAGTCGCGATGGCTCTTTAAATCAGTCTGGTTATGCTCCAGCTATATTTTTTATATTCACATGAGAAAACGGTTTGTGATATTGAAATTGCAACCGAATTACTTTCTATATAAAAACGAAAGTAGCCAGCAAATTTTCAATGAATAATAATAAATCTCTTTCACTTTTAACATCAGCTAGGGACTAAACTAAATAGTTATTTGGAATATTAAAAATTTTTAAAGCTTTAAAAGTTGATGACTGTTTCAAAAATAAAAGATTTTCATATAATTATTTTAGTTGAAGATTTCGAAAAAATTGATTGAAATCAGAATGAAATGCATCCTTGAACTTTAACGCATTTCTTGAAACAATAATATCACGCTAAAGTTTAAGGTTAAGTGCATTTTGTTTTAAAGACTTCAATGAATTTTTTCGGAATTTAACTGAAATATTTAGATCAAAATTATTTATTTTTGATAATTTTGTAAAGTTTTAACAATTTTAAGTATACAAAATAACTCAGAGTATCCACTGGAAAAGTTAATTTTAAATTAATCAAACAATTGATAGGTAACACGGCATAACATACACTATACCGGTCAAAATTTTGTGGCACCACATGTTTTTTGACGATTGCAAACACGACATAACATGCACTACCGGTGAGAATTTTGTAGGACCACATGTTTTTTGACGAATGTTTAATTTCCTTTCCTTTTAATTATATCAGAGTTAAAAATTTTCTTTTAACCAGGTTGAAAGCTTTTAAAATTCTGTACAAAATGAGCCCAGGATGAAGCCAATTTGTCCATTTCTTAAAAAGATATTGAAAAATATTGTAAATATCAATATTTTCTTAAATTTTACGTAACATCTGAAATAATTAAAATTTTTTAATGTTCTTGGACTCATTTTAAAGTAAATTTCTGCAGAATCGCAGCAGCTTATGAGCATAAGTTTAAAAAAAAGTTTTCTGCATAGTGCAAGAGGTTAAAGTAGTAACAAAAAATTTGGAAAAATTTGAAAAAAATTGATCTTTGGTCAAATCATAATAAAAATCAAATGAATATATATTTTTAGGGACTTTTATAGAAACTTCAAGAATATATGTTTCATTTATTTTACAAAAATATTTTTCTTAGCAAAAACAATATTAAAATTTTTCGAACTTTTTTATTTAAACTGTAATCCTTTGCACTTTTCAAAAAAATATCACTTTAATGCTGATAAGTTGCTTCGATTCTGTAGATATTTAGCCTTAAAATAAGCCAAAGAACATTGAAAAGTGTGAACCAAAGAAACATGTTATTTTGCTTTTTCGGGTAAAAAATTTTTTTTGTATTTAAAAGTTTAAAAAGGGAAAATTTTGTCTTGTTCACGATTTTGGGACGCTTTCAATACCACAAAATAATTTTTTTTCGAAGAAAGAAAATAATAACTTGTTTCGTTTGTCCAAGCTGAAGAAATCTCATGCTCGACATATAAAAATTTTTCCAAAATTTGTACGTATCACTCAATCCAAAAGAAGCATGTTTTTACACATTTTCAAAAAATTTTAAATTGAGCAAAATTTTTTTTTTAAATTTCTAATTTTTTTATTGTTCAATAGCAAAAACTGTACTTATAAAAAGTTTGCCATAATTTTTTAACCTATTGAAAATTTTTATTGAATTTTCAAAAAGAGTTTTCAAATAAAAAAAAAGGAACAGAAGATATAAATCGATTTCAATTTTTTTTTTTTACTTTTTTCGGATGCCAACCCACAAATTTTTTTCTCTCAGCTCAAAGGATTTGATTAATTTTATCATTTTCACACAAAATTAAGTCAACTCAAAATTCTTTAAAGTAAAATTATAGTGATTGAGTGTGATAGTTTTGCACATTTTAAATTGTATAAACAGAGACTTATTCTACGCACTTAATTTCACATTCGTTTAACACTCTAAAAAATTTTAATTTTTTTAACAAAAGATCAATTTTTCTAAGCTCTCAAAAAAAATTAGAAGGTGAAAAATTTTTTTCTCTTCAATTTTTTTTCATAAAAGTACATTCTTTAAAATGTGATAATATCAAAATACCTTTTTCTCTAAATAGGAAAACTGCATTTTATTAATTTTTATGCTGTTAATGAAAAGAGCAAACAATGAAGATGCGTGACTCCTAATACGGGTCCCGTGAAGACTAGAGAATTTGTTTAAATATGGGTTTTCTTTGATTTATATCATGGAAAAATTATTGGAAAAATTAGTCCCAAGATAAATAGAATTTGTTATTTTACAACTTTTTATCAATAGTTAATTCTTCATAATATTGTCAGTACTTACTTTATCTTTTACCATATTTGATGCTTATTTCATGTATTATAATATATTTTGTATAAATAATTTCTCACAACAGTACAGAAGATGTTTGAATAATATGCTAAGAATAAAATTTATCAATATCAAGTGTTTATCAACATGATTTTTATGTTTTTTTAAGAAAAAGGAATTCGTCTTAAGACACCGGGTTGCCTAAGACGAGAAAAATACATCTATTTTTCCATATTGAAATTTATTGTCTTTTAAACGTTTCTTGAACTTTAACGCTATGAGCTTTTTAAAGCAAATAACAAACTATGACTTGAATAGTCGTGTATGCTTTTAAAGTTAATTAAAATCAAAAACTTTCGTAAAATGTGTAAGGGTCTTAGGCAACTTTCCCCTTACTCGACCTATCGCCTTGGGCTAATGCGAAACAGCATTTGACGTGGCATTTAATAGATCATAAAATGAATTTGAGTATCTCGATAAATATAACAACTCTTGGTAGCGGAATCTCATCTTAAAGTGCCCTTAGTACCTAATGCACCACAAGTTCCAGGAAAGAAACCTTTTTTAAAATACGCCAATTATACACTTGTTCCAAACCACTCTTTATTGCTGATTAATTAAAGTAATTAGATAAAACAATTCCAGATTCTTAAGTTCAATTATTTCCCAATATGGATGAAAATTATTCTCTCGATTCTTCCTTACTCTCTAAATCTAAATCAGTCAAAATTTTCACTGATTTCATTAAGACACCCATTTATAGCTAATTCATCAGTGAATTTTGACTGAATTTCAGTCAATTTCACTGAAATTCAGTCAAAATTCACTGATAAATTAGCTAGAAATAGGTCACTGAATGAAATCAGTGAAAATTTTGACTGATTCAGATTTAGAGAGTAGCTTCGACCATAAATTACGTCACATTTTTTTGTACCATTTTTTACCCCTTCCTTCCCCCTTATGACACTAAATTACCCCCTTTCTAAACGACGTCACAATTCAAAAACCCCCTTTTTTGTTTTTTTCTTTAGATGATAATTTAATTATTTCAAAATTGAAGTTTGATTCAATAAGAAAACAATTTATTAGAAAGAATTCACTATCAAAAATTTATGAAGGTGGCTTGCAATGTTTAAATTTTAAATTTGAATTTTCTTTATAATATTGTTTGTCGTACAAAATTGATTCTTCAATTTTTGAACTAATGTTTCTTGAAGTATTAATCTGCCTCACCATATTTCTTTCTTTGTAAATATCACTCTTTGTAGATTGTTAAATCCAATGATATAACCCTATTTCCTGAAGACTCGCTTAAATCTAATATTCATTTCGAAATCCCTGTGCAAATTTCTGGGAATCTTGTTGATTCGACATAGTTGAAATTTTAACGATCTACGAACGTAGGAATTTCTGTCAAATGTTTTGTCAAGAGCCTCGCAAGAATTTATGATCAACTACTGAGAACTCGACAGGATTTGTATTAATATTCGGTGAGGGAGAACAATTCAAGTGATATAACCCTACTTGTGGTCAGACGCTTTGAGACAAATCTTATTTATACATCCAGACAAACATTTGGCATTGAAAAATGTTTCAATATTTATGGTTTAGGGAACAATAATAATTTAGGAAACAAACATTTATGATGACAAGTAAAGAAATTATTAAACAATAGAATATGTCTTAATTAAATAATGAATGTCACAATTAATAATCAAAACTTATAATCTCCAAACTTTTAATGACATTTTAATTTTAATAACATTTAATAATATTTGGATGCACTTACTTTTGAACTTTACTCTTCTCTCTTCAAGTTCTAAAATCACTCCACTATTTTCAAAACAAAATGGAGATGTTTTACTGTAAAAAGTAAATAATCTTAATTTGCTAAATCAAAAATGCTGAATCATATAAACAGTTTTGCAGATTTGTTTTTTAAGTTATCTTAACAAGTGGTCTTAGGTTCTTTGGTTACCTATAATCATCTGATTGGGTATCATTTTAAATAGGTACCATTTTGCGGCTTTTGTGGGCATGGTGGAACGTGGGTAGATTGCAGTTTGTGATTTGAAACGAAACCAGCTCGTATTTTACTCGGAGCGTCGGCTCTCTCCCAAGAAATCATCTATCCTGCGTGAGAAAGGTCCTCAAGGGGTAAAAGATATCTCGAAAAAATAAGACTATTGCGAAACCTAACATGCGAGACTGGAACTCGGATTTTAAGGTGAAATAAAACTTTCTTTCAAAACACTTAATCAGTACTCTTAAGTCTAAGAGACAGATGATTAAAATAAACATTAGGTACTCAAAGAAAAGGAATTTTATGTCCTCCGAAATGGATTTTTTCTTTCTTCACTTTTAAAAAGTCCATACCAATTATTTTCTAAAAGTTGAGAACTCAAAATAATTGATCAGGATTAATTGAAAAAGGTGAAGAAAGAATTTAATAAAAATTCTAGAATATCGTAAAACAATTTTTTGTTCTGCTGCATCAGAATTTTTTCTTGAAGAATGCATTCTTTTATCCTTAATGTTTAAAAACGAAGTAGAAGATGAAAATCGAGTATTTCTAAGTCTTTTTAAAAAACATGATACTTTAATGTACAGATAGAGAAACTAAGAAAAGAATTTTTAAAGATAACATTTGAGTGTTTTAAAGTCCTTTTAAAAAATATTACACTAATGGACAGATAGAGAAACAAAAAAAACAAAATTTGCATCAAAGAGAAAATTATTGAGTTTTCAAAAAGTGGAATGTTATTAAAGAAAAAGGGGTTATTTGTCAACTGTTATGAGAGGGTGGCCAATGCAAGAGGTGATAAATAAGTAGGATACTGAAGGAAAAATTCTAGTAAACTCAGTTTCCACTGAACGGCTGGTGTTGATGAGTAATTACCCATAACTTTAAAGTATATGGCTTTATCTTTATCCTAAACTGTCACATAATAGTCGTGAGCGTGATTTTTTTATAGCCACTAACGTAATAAAAGTAACCCGTCCGCGATAAATTTTTTCAGACGATTAGAGTTTCTGTGGGCTTCACTACTCAGAATTCCAATTCAGGATTACTCGTCACTTTTGATAAATGAATAGAATCTACAATCTTTTTATGGAAATTGTTAAACTTGGATGTAATCAAGAACTT
>JBAGKK010183848.1:0-13736 GCA_037177015.1 Euceroptres primus | reverse complement strand
AGTAACTATCGTTAGTTTTACAAAAAAAGTAACTATCGTTAGTTTTACAAAAAAAGTAACTATCGTTAGTTTTACAAAAAAAGTAACTATCGTTAGTTTTACAATAAAAGTAACTATCGTTAGTTTTACAATAAAAGTAACTATCGTTAGTTTTACAAAAAAAGTAACGATCGTTACTTTTAGAAATATGATAAATATATGTATTTATGTCGCTACCATTCAAATAGTCCAAATGAAAAAATCGTTGCAAAAGCAATAAACTATATCGATTGTCGTAATAAAAAAAATGTACTATATTTCGAAAGTAACAGAAAAAGTAACGATTTTTGTAGTTACCGTTACTAGAAAAAATGTAACTAGTTACGAATTCATTACCTATTTACAAAAGTATTCTCGTTTTTTTGCCAATCCTTATTATTTTGTGGAATATTTCAAAACCTTATGGTTTTGTGGAATATTTCTTAAAATTTTGAAACCAATTTTCAATTATTCAAACATTTCATTTGTTTAAACAATTGTTTGTTCTAAAAAATTCTTCTAAAATTGGGTTTTCTATGAGATTGGATCAAATTATGCTAGAAATGTCGGCTTTTTTTCTAATAGAATCATTATAATCTAGGTTGCCTATTAATAAATTTTATACAGTTTCGACATTTTAGCTTTATTATTTAACAAACCTTCATTTGTGTAAATAAATTTCATTTGTTTAAGCAATATTTTTCCAGGAAAATTTGGAATTTTCTCTTTTCACCTTTTAATATTCTAGCCAGTGATTCTTGAAAACGATAAATTTTATTTTTCATCTTTATGTATTGTTTAAACAATTGTCATTTATTTCCAGTATTTCACTGTGTTTTCCTACAGAAGTCTGCTTTTTTGCTTTAGAATCGTTAGTCTACGTTGGATTTTTTATATTGAATATCTTTATATCTTAGCTTTATTATTTAAAAAATTTTCCTTTGTTTCAACAATTGTCTTTAGGAAATTAGAGAATTTAGAGGAGGAAATACATAGAGAGGGGAGAAATAAATGAATCTATGTGAAACACTTAATCACTGCTTCACTAATTAACCCTTGATTAACTTTAATTATTATTAATTAATTATTTATATTTCTGGGTTCCAGAGATATAAATAATGAAATGTATTTCTGGAATCCAGAAATATAATTAACGTAATGTTCAAAAATACCCTTGATTCAAATAACCTTTGATTATCTTTAATTATTATTTAATTATTTATATTTCTGGGTCCCAGAGATATAAATAATGAAATATATTTCTGGAGTCCAGGAATATAATTAACGAAACTTTAAAAAATCAGTAGATTTAATATTCGTTGTATAAAAAAATAAAAATTTCTAAATTTCCTGAAGACAATTGTTTAAGCAAGTAAGAATTTGTTAAATAAGGCTAAGATATAAAAATATGCAATATAAAAAATGCAACGTAGATTAACAATTTAAAAACATAAAAGTGGACTTTTGTAGGACAACAAATACTGGAAATTAATGACGAGTAATTGTTTGAACAGTTCATAAAGATAAATAAAATGTATTGTTTTCAAAAATTACTGGTTGCAATATTAATAGCAAAAAAAGAGAATTCTCGAAAAAATATTGTTTAAACAAATGAGGGTTTGTTAAATAATAAAGCTAAGATATCGAAAACGTATAAAATTGATTATTAGGCACTTTTCTAGCATAATTTGATCCGACCTCATAGAAAACCCGAATTTAGAATTTAGAGAAAACAATTGGTTGAAAAAAATGAAATTTGTTTAAGTAATTGAAAATTAGTTCTAAAATGTTGATAAATATTCCACTAAACCAACAATCATTTTTAGCAACAAAAAGAATAAGTTCTCAAAGGTGTAGATTTCATGCAGAATTGACATTTTTAGATTTAGGGGTACTTTTAGAGGCACCGAGGGGATGTGTTAGGGGTGACAAACCCATGTGTATCATACATGGAATTCTTAGTTGAAAAGTCTACAAGTCATCGAAGTTTTCCGTAA
Source organism: Euceroptres primus (assembly GCA_037177015.1). Classification (NCBI taxonomy): domain Eukaryota; kingdom Metazoa; phylum Arthropoda; class Insecta; order Hymenoptera; family Figitidae; genus Euceroptres; species Euceroptres primus. Next base: position 11,721 of record JBAGKK010183848.1, on the reverse strand, counting down.
CGTTTTCCTAAACCCTGAAAATTTATTCCAAAAACCCCAAAAAGTGATTTTTTCCCATGTGATTTACATAAAAAATTTCGAGTGCCCATTGGCACCTGTTAACGAAAAAAATTGTCCCTATTTATTTTTAGATCTCTCCACAGTGGAAAAAGCACCTTTTTTGGACAAAAATCAACCGACCGTACAATTCTTAACGGATTTTGATGTTTTCTTTTTATTTAGAAATGACCGTAAGTCTTCCAGGTATAACGACTGGCTGTGAATATTTCACTCTAAACAAAAATTTTTTATTTGGCAACAAAGTTTAAACTTTTTTGTCCAACTTTTCAGAGATACCATTTAAGATTTTCAAATTTATTAAAACAGGCCATAATCCATGTATTCACTAACTAAAAATAAATGTCCAGTAGGTTAGAATAGGAAAAAAATTTGTTTATGATGTTATAGACAAGTCATTTTTTCGTGATTCGCAATGATTAGCTATTTTAAATCTATATATTTTGTATGAAATATGGCAGATAATAATGTGCATTTACAATTAGTTAAAAGTAGCTGCTGTTTACTAACTATTTAAACAATTTTTAAAAACAAATACACACTTTACCTTGCTATGATATTTTTATAATTATAAAAACTGTTAATTATTTAAACAAGTTTTATAAACAAATGCACATTTTGACCATTTTTTCATGAATAGGTCTAATTTTTTTTGCGGAATGAACTAGAAATGTCTACAGGGACTCCGTGCTATTATATTTTTCATAGTGACAAAAACTGTTTATTTTATAAACCAGTTTTATAAACAAATGCACATTTTGACCAATTTTTCATGAATAGGTCTAATTTTTTTGCGGAATGAACTAGAAATGTCCTTATAGGGACTCCATGCTATCATTTTTCATAGTGACAAAAACTGTTCATTTTATAAACCAGTTTTATAAAAACAAATGCACATTTTTAACCATTTTTTTCATGGATTCGCTTCATTTTTTTGGCAGAATCAACCCGAAATATTTTTCCGATGGCTCATTGCTGCCATATTTTTCTTAATGACATTAACTATATACACAATTTTTACAAACAAATTCACATTTTGATCGTTTTTTCATAAATAGGCCTAATTTTTTTTTCGGAATGAACTAGGAATGTCTTTCCAGGGACTCCTTGCTATCATATTTTTCATAGTGACAAACTGTTAATTACATAAATAGTTTTTAGAAGCAAACGCACATTTTCACCATTTTTTCATGAATAGGCTTAATTTTTTTTTGAAGAATTAATAGCTTCTATCAATCAATTTGAATCATATGCCAGCAGCAAGGAGCCCATGGAAAGGCATTTCTAGTTCATTCCGCAAGAATAATTTGGCCTATTAATGAAAGAATGGTCAAAATGTGCATTTGTTTACAAAAAGTGCTTATATAATTAACAATTATTGTCATTATGAAAAATATGGCAGTAAGGTAAAACATTTTGATAATCAATTTGAAATATGACAGCAAGGAATCCCTGGAAAGTTATTTCCAGTTTATTCCGCAAAAAAATTAGGCCTATTCATGAAAAAATGGTCAAAATGTGAATTTGTGTATAAAAATTGTTTATATAATTAACAGTTTTTGTAATTATGAAAAATATGACAGCAAGGAGTTTTTGGCCAAACATTTTAAGTTGATTGCGCCTAAAAAAAATGAAGCCTATTCATGAAAAAATGATTAAAATTGTTAGATAACAAATTTTTTTAAGTTCTAAGTGAAATATTCGCAGTCACTTGTTATACCTGGAAGACTTACGGTAATTAAAAGAAAAATCAAAATCCGTTAAGAATTGTACTGTCGGTCGATTTTTGTCCAAAAAATGTGCTTTTTTCCATTGCGCACCCTATTGGTGAATCACCAGAAGATTTGGGTCTGGACGTAGAATATAGTTATTCAAAAATTGTTTGCAATAATTTTTGTTTTTTCGATTTTTTTTCGATTTTTCGATTTTTTTAAATTCGAGACGAAACCATATTGTAAATACGATTCATCGTATTTACGAATTTTTTTAGTGACCAGTACTGTCTCCAATTTAATTTTCTTCGTAGTACTCACATTGCTTCGATTGCACTAACCAGGGTGTCTAGCGGACCGGAAAAAACCCGGGAATTTTATTTTACTGGGAAATAACTGGGAAAAATCCGGGAATTTTATTTCACCGGAAAAAACCCGGGAATTTTATTTTACCGGGAAAACCCCGGGAATTTTATTTTACCGAGAAAAGTCTGGGAATTTTAGTTATGATCGAGATTATAACTTATATTTTATTTTCTTATTCTTCAGATCTCAAAAGCATTTAATCAACTACTTGTGATTCTGTTAAAGAATATTTATTTTACGGGTTACGAAAGTTTTAAAATACGTATTTTCGATTAATATTTATCACTTCAGTCTGTGATTAAACATAAGTTTGGCACGTGTAAATAAATAATTATCTTCTTTACGATATAAATTTTGTATATGTATATTATGTTAAAATTCCCTTTTCTATGTATATGTTCACTTTCAAAAATCTCAAAAAGACATTTTTAACTTGTTCGGGGAATAAAAATTGACCGAGGAAAACCCGGGAATTTTAAATGGCCTGATCGTAGACACCCTGCTAACCCATGCTTTGGTTGACATTACAATTTGAGCTATAACCACAAATAAATATTGCACGAGGAATGTAAAAAAAAAACGAAATCCATAAATCAACGCGGTACCCCTTGAAGTTGTCGCGTACCCTAAGGGTACAGTGTACCACAGTTTGGAGAACTCTGATCTAACCCAACATTTTTTTTCTGATTGCAGGAACGATACCAATGCCTCACACGGATATCTTCGCTCCAAGCTTCACCCCAACAGTGATGCCCTCGTATCCATTTGCAGATCACATAAAATACGAGTACCCACCCCTTCCACCAAAGACCACGACGATAATTCCCAACAGTCCCTCCAGGACACCACCAAGGAGTCCAAGTGATAGCGGAAGTGAGTCTGCAGCGGAGGAAGTACGAAGTGCCTTCGTGCCAATTCGCCTCAACACCCTCCCACCAGTGTCCTCCATCACGCCTTCATCTTCCTCTCCTAAGAGGACGCTACCAAGGAAACCAGAGGGAACCAGGAATGAACTCAAAGCTCCCACTGCCCTTATTAGTCAAAGGTCAAATAAAAGGAGTCCCACCCCCACCAAAATCTCGTCACCACAGGTCACCAAACCAGTCTGGAGGCCATATTAGGACTCAATAAACTTCCTAGATCCGGGATGAACCGGTATTTTGGAAATTTGGAAAGCTGCTGGAAGGCTAGTGATACGCGACGCTTGGCGTCGTCGTGACTATTTTAAGAACACTGTTAAAAAGCTCATGGATCTTGATATGGATTACAAGAAGCAATTTGCATCACATTTCGAAATTTAATATACGAATCATATTAGTAGAATTAATATACTTGTATATTTCGACTTTATGTGGTACGTGAATTACTCCATACTGAAGTGAATCAAAATGGATCTAGATTTTAAACAGTGCATTCTTCGGTTTTACGAAGAGAGGTGATGAGAAAATTTGTGATGGGTCAGACTTTAAGTGTATTATAGTGTAAATACAGAGGAGTTGTATATTTTGTAAATAATTCATGGACAATAAGATAGGGTACGATGTACGTGAGAGAGACTGGGAAAAGAGAGAGTGCAAAGAGATTATTGTAACTAGCGTCCATAAGTCAGAGATTTAATTTAATGTAAAGAGATGTTATAATATAGAGGAGACGGGAGAAATAAACGAATCTATGTGAAACACTTAATCCCTTTTTCACTGATTGACCCTTGATTATCTTTAAGCATATATTATTCTGCTAATTTAATTAATTTAATTATTATTGAATTTGATTAATGATTTAATTATTATTGAATTTGATTCATGATTTAATTATTATTGAATTTGATTCATGATTTAATTATTATTGAATCTGATTAATGATTTAATTATTATTGAATCTGATTAATGATTTAATTATTATTGAATTTGGTTAATGATTTAATTATTATTGAATTTGATTAATGAATTAATTATTATTGAATTTCATTAATGATTTAATTATTATTGAATTTCATCAATGATTTAATTATTAAATTTGATTGATGATTTAATTATTGAATTAGATTAATGATTTAATTATTATTGAATTAAATTAATGATTTAATTATTATTGGATTAAATTAATGATTTAATTATTATTGGATTAAATTAATGATTTAATTATTATTGAATTTGATTAATTTAATTTTTATTGGATTTTTAATTGGACCATTTGTTTTGAATTGGACTATTTATATTTTAATTTTTGAAATAGTTTGGCTTAATTTAGACATAAATAAAGCGTCTCTTCATCTGCATGTTTGGAAGAGCTTTTACTCGAATAGAATCTTGCTCTTATAAATACGGTGGGGACATTGGTGAAAGAGATTGAAACAGCGTTTCGTGCCACTGCAAGGGGATTCATATTTTTTGTCACGATTTAAATCTGAATGGCTGCACGCCACAGTCGTTCGAGCTTCCAGGTCTGGCGTCTATGGGTTCCCATACAAGGGGGAACAGAATGGTTTATATCGAAGAGAATGCGTGAGATCTGTATTAGTACCTATAGAATCTGCCACTGGTTCTCAACCCAGTCACGATTCTTTGTGGACGCCTTATCGACGTTAAACATCTCCGGTGTTTATCGGGGCAACGCACAGTGGGGCGAAAAACATGTCCGTGGGCCAAATTCATTTCAAATCAGGCAGACTGTGCATTAGGGTGGTCAAAAAATATATATTTTTTAAATTTTCATGCTCTCACCCCCAAAATTTGTTCGACTCCGAGAAAAAGTAAACGTATTTTTTTATTTTGAAATCAATTGACATTTAGGGGTTGCTCAAAGCCCATGAAGTTTTACGTGTATTTCCCATGGGAAAAAATACGTTTATGTAAATTTGCGATAAAACCATTATTATTATGTGTATCTTACCCCTCTGGAACGCTTTTCTGGAGAATTAATCGCTGAATGCGAATCAATAAATACTTTCCTAATTGAACCCCCATAAGCCACTTTTATAGGATCCCTAAAAAATACCATAAGTAAAAAAGTGAGATCGCGTAGTTTTGGCGTTTAATCTTATTTTCTTTGCAGTTTTTTTCACAAATTGGTTTTATCACGTGAAATATTATTTTTTAAATATATTTTTATGTTTTAAAAATTGTTTAAACCATTTATTATTGTTTATAACTATCTTTTCTTAGAATTAAGCTAGAAAATTGCGGTTTATTCTACATTCTTCAACTTTTTTTCAACTCTCCAGTGAATGAGATAATAATTAATGAAAATTAACAAAAGTAATTGTTTGAACAATTAATTGTTGCTTATAACAATCTTCTCTTAGGATAAAGCTAGAAAGTTGCAGTTTTTTCAACATTCGAATCAACTTCGAATTTTTAGTTATGAACAATCAAATAATTAAACATCCTCAAGAAACATTGTTTAAATAATAAGAATAATTGATTTAGAAAAAAATAATAGAATGCTTTTTAAATAATGATTCTTGCTGGTGTTTATTTATTATTGTGTTTATAACTAAAAAGCCGAAGAAAATTTCGAAAGTTTAGAAAAAACCGCAAGTTCCTGGATTAATTCTCAAATAAGTATAATAATGTTCCGATGTGTCGTAAAGGTAATGTCTCACGTGGAAAAATGACGAAGTCAATGAAAAAATTTTCCATACTTACTATCCGATAATGGAAGAAATAATAATAGACAATAATATACACTTTGAAAAAGGATTTTTATTCATGTTCAATGGTTATTATTTGTTGATAACTAAAAAGTAGGGTGGGCCAAAAAAAATTATAGTTTTTGGATCAGGATATCACAAATCTTTTTCTACGTACAAAAATAGGTTATCATAATTTTTTATAGATTTTTAAGACGATATCTTCCGTTAGCAGAAATGCGTTGAAGTTAAAAAGTTCTAAAACAGTGGTTTTTTGCAATTTATTATGATGTATTGACATTTCTGTTTTGAATCTTTTCCTAGTAAACTTAACTAGTAAATTTTCTAGGAGCATTGATGAAGGAAGAAGCTTTGGGAATTAAATAAAATTACTCAAAAATCATTATTTTTCAAGAAAATTGATGTTTCAAACTTAAACAACAGAAGAAAAAAGTCGAAAATTTTCTTTCAAATAATCTTTTCTGGGGATTTTGTAAATCATAATAACACATAAAATTCTGAAAGGAAATTTCAAAATATAGATGTTTCCTTGAACCTATAGAAACACATTGGCAATTCTTACATCTGGTTCAAATTCTACTTGATACCCCGTATTATTCAAATCGGATTATTTAAAAATTTGAATTAACCAAATCATCCAATCATGTACAATTCTTCTTGTAGTTTTGTGAAATGAAAGTATTTTAATTAAGTTTTAAAGTTTGTCTAGATTGTTTTTAATATTCTTATACAAAAAATTAACCACATTAATTTATATTAAATATTACTTATCAACCTTTTATATATAATGTACGCAAACTATCTATACGTACATGATTTTATGTCATTTTTTAAATTTCGTATTCCATGACGTGTAGTATGTGTAAGTTTTTCTGAAATTAATATAGAAAACATAGAAAAATTACTTTCAGGTTAAGACAATTTATTAATCTTGAAAAATAGTATTTTACTCTATGATGTCGAAAGAAAACAGTTTTGAATATTTTGAAATTTCCTTTCTGAATCTTATTCGTTATTATCTACGTTTCTTAAAAAAACCCCAGAAAAGAATAGATGAAAAAATTCGACTTTTTACCTCTGATTTTTAACTCCAGAACATCAATTTTCTTGAAAAATAATTATTTTGATTAATTTTATTAACTTCCCAAAGCTCTTTCCTTAACCAATTTTCCTATAAAATCTATCATTATATTAAAATGAATCAATTAGTCCCAGGAGAAGATAATCAAAACAGAAATGTGAATTTATATTCACATTTCTGTTTGATTATCTTCTGGTGATATATCGTGATATATTGAAAAAATCGCTGTTTTCCAAGTTTTCAACTTCAATTCATTTCTGCTAATGGAACTTACTATTTTAAAAATCAACAAAAAATCGTGGAAACCTATTTTTGTATCTAGAAAATAACTCTTCCTATCCTGACGCAACAACTAAAAAATTTTTATTTTCGACCCACCCTACTAAAAAGTCGAAGGAAAGTTCAAGATTTTAGAAAAAACCGCTAGTTCCTGGATTATTCATCCAAAAAATATAATAGACAATAATATATAGTTTCAAAAATTATTTTTATGAATGTTTAATTATTTAAACAATTACTTTAGTTATTTTTCAATAATTATTATCTTATTATAATTATAGAGTAGAAGAAAAGTTGAAGAATGTAGAAAAAACCGCAATTTTCTAGCTTTATTCTAAGAAAAGATGGTTATAAACTGGTGTTTCAATTCATGATATGATTCATGGAGATATGTAAATGTCTGATCTGATAAAAACAATAATAAATTGTTGCAACAATTTTTGAAACATCAAAATCTCTAAAGAGTAATATCTTAAGTATTAAAACCAATTTGTGAAAAAATGCAATAAAAATAAGATTAAACGCCAAAAATATGCGATATCTCATTTTTGCACTTATGGGTTTTCTTTGGGTCCCTGTATAAGTGGCTTATGGGGGTTAAATTCAAAAAGAAATTATTGATTCATATTCAGTGATTAATTCTTAAGAAAAGCGTGCCAGATGCAGTAAGATACATCTAATATTAACAATTCTATCGCAAATTTACAAAAACGTCTTTTTTCCCATGAGAAATACATGTATGGGATGCTTAAAATATCTTCATAGTCAAAAACTCAAAATTTTGAAAAATAACAAAATGGCGGCCATCTAAATGGGTCCAAAAATTCTATTTCTTAAAGTTATTAACAAAGGGTGACCAAAAATTGTAGAAAAATTTAATAATTTATTCTCAAACGAATGCTAGATCTCAAAATCCAAAATTTTGAAAAAATACTCAATGGCGGTTAATTTGAAACTCAAAAAATACATTTTTCCCACAATTTTCCACGTAATACTTTTAAACTTCGGGAAAACAAAATATTTAACTTTATAAATCACTTGATAAGTTTGAAAATCCATTTAAAAAATACAAAATGGCGGCCAATTTAAAATTGAAAAAAGCTTATTTTTACATTTTTCAACGAAATACTTTGAAACTTCGTAAAAACAAACTGTTTGGTTTCAAAAACTACTTGATAATTAAAAAAATCCAAAATATTGAAATAATCTAAAATAGCGATCAAATTAAAATTAGTAGAAAGCTTATTACTACAGTTTTCAACGAAATACTTTTAATCTTGATCAGAAAAAAAATGTTCATTTAAAACCTATAAGATAATTCGAGCAAATAAGGGAGAGATTTATTTTCATATTTTTGAATGGTAACCGTTTAATGAAAAATACAAGAAGAATGTAAAACTTACATTTAAATGAAATATTATTTATGCAGTGTTTTGAATATTATTATCAATAATAATATTATTTCGGTATGATTTTATTCAGCTTGCATCTTTCAGGATAAGCTTCTTTTTTAATTTTGAATAGACCACTATTTTGGTTTTTTTCATTATATATCTTGAATTTTTAAAATTATCAAATAGTTTCTGAAGCCAAACACTTTTTTTTTACGAAGTTTCAAAATATTTCGTTGAAAACTGTAAAAATTTCTTATTTTTTGATTTTGAATTGGCCGCCATTTTGTATTTTTTTGAAATTTTAGATTTTTAAAATTATCAAGTAATTTATGAAGCCAAACAGTTTGTTTTCCCGAAATTTAAAAGTATTACGTGGGAAAAAGGAAAAAGGGGGGAAAAAGGGAAAAACTACGATTCGTAAAAATATACTCTCTTGAAATTTCACGAGGGTACTTGTTTAGTTTAAAAAATAATTTAATTCAAAAATTCACTCGCGAAAAGGTTATTTTTCAAAGGGTTACGTTGAGCATTGAACTTAGTAGGAAAATATTAGTACTGTTCGACTCTTCTTTTTTTTAATTTAAGTTTTTTTCAATCTTACTATTGGTTATACTGATTTTCTTATTATCTTCAGCGCATAATGTAATATAATTTGAAACAACCTTTTCGCGAGAAACTTTTTTATTAAATTATTTTAAAAACTAAGCAAAGGGCCCGCGTGAAATTTCAAGTATATTCAAATTATATTCAAGTATATTCAAGTATATTTTGACGAAACCTAGAAATAATCCAAGTCCCATATTTTTCAAATTACCAAGAAAAAAGTTACGTAAGTTTGAATAAAAAATTATTGTTTTAAATACTTTTAAGTATGGGTTGAAAGGGCCATTTTGCCTACACCCAAGCACCTTTTAATATGATTTACAAATAAAATATAAATAATTCATATATTCCAAAATGAAAAATCAACGATAAATAGACCCATGATACAAAAATAGAGAAAAATACAATCTTCAAATATTATTATATTTGAAGATTGTATTTTTCTAAAACATGGTCGTAACTTGGTTCACACAAAAGTCAGTGGATTGACCCAATTGTTTATAAAATTTATTTATAACATAATAAATTATTAATTTATTTTAATTTGTCCGATCGAAAAACTCTATTTGCTTATTAATGTTTGAAATTTGGTAAGCACTAAATGACCAATCACTGCTAACCCCTACAAAACCATTTTTATCCACTTATTTGTTTATAACAAATGCAATGAATTTTGAAACTTTTAAACTACTACTGGAAAAGGTTCTTAGATAGTTTCGTCACTGATATAAGGCATTTTAGATTGAACACAAATATTTCAAAAAAACGGTGCTCGTCTAAAGTGAAAAAAAATCATTTTTTTCAACAAATAGCAAAAATAACAATTAGTTTCTAAAAACAAAACGAACGTTTCACCTTCGATTTAAAAAAATTGTAATTGGATGAAAATTGTAGTCTGAAATCAATGTATCCACGGACATGTTTTTGGCTCCCACTGTGCACATACAATTCAAATGTTTACCATTTTTTGTTTCCTTTTGTAACTAATTTCTACATCTAAGATTGTTCCTATAAATCTTGCACAACAGTTTAAAAGATTGTACACAGTTTAAAAGATTGTACACAGTTTAAAAGATTGTAAAAACTTGTACAACACTTTAAAAGATTTGTGAAAATTTTAATACTTATTAGCTGCTGTATTTTTATTTTCATTTCTTTTTGTTCTCTTTTTAGTAATTAAAAAATTTATAAGAAAAAAAATCGATAAGTTTAGATGAGTTTTGATAAAGAATTATGGGATTAAGAATGGGAAATGAGAACCGCGACAACACCATGCCAGTAGGGTTGTTCGTTGACGAGCAGACAACGGAGCCAAGCAACCGTGAAGGGTCGCCACATGACCCAAACCGATCCGAGCCAATCCGCATTTGCACCACCCAGTGCTAACTAATGTTTGCCCAAAGAATCGCAACGTATAATTGAGTCAGTCGCGCTCGAAAAAAAATCAGTCCTGCTGCTACCACTGGTCGAGTAATCGACTTTTTGTTCGACAGAGAGCGAATCCCTGTTCGAAATAAATTTACCGAGGCTCAGTGTCAGTTTAAAAATCCTCGACCTACAATCTATAAATAAAGAATAAAGAATGTTCCTTTTTATTAAACTAGATTATCAATTATTTTATTAAATAATTTTTGAAAAGGTGATTCAGTTATCCTAAAATTTCAGATTTATGAATATTAATTTCGAAAATTAAATTTCTTTCATACAGATGTAACATTTTATAAGTTGATATGTTGAGGGGAATCAATGTTATTAGATGTCGAAATTCGTTTAACAAACTGGAAATGCTTTTAATTGTAATTAACAAAAACGAGTTCAAAATTTTGTTTATAAATCCAACTCGAATGCAGTTGTTCATTTACTAGAACGAAATTTAATTTTTTAGTATACGTCTAAATAAAGTGAGTTTTATAAATCGACATCAGCATATAATTAAAACTTCAAATGAAACATTAAAACGTCTATTAAAATATACAATCACAATTGTAGCAATTGTAACAATTACTTTCCAAATACATTTTCTTAATCAAAAACAAAGCTAATTTGCGTTCTTTAATCATTTATTTTTTAATTGATGTGTTGGTTTTAAAAAATACAAAGGAGAACGAATGAACTTTCCTCTTACCCTCTTTGATCATGAAAATTGTTTATGAAAATTTTGTATGAAAATTGTTTACGAAAACTGAAACTGTTAATGAAAATGTTTATGAATTGAAAATTGTTTACATTTTGTTTCAGCAAAACTAAAACCCTAAAACTTTCAAAATCGTTTTTCTTTGCTTGAAAACTCTGTAAATTCGAGATACATTACCCAGTGAAACGGTTTGTTCCAAAAAAATGTGGAAGTAGGTTTTTAAATAAATTGTTATGCCAAAAGTATACCTATCTCACATTTAATAATAACACAGTAAAAAGAAAGTCTTAAAGTTGAAGAAGAAAATTTCGATGGATGAAGGCAAATGAGTAAAAGAACTCGTATTTCTTTGTCAAAGTGTGCGAAGTTTCGTTGGCATTGGTTCGCCAACCTCATCAGGCTAAATTTATTGAAATAAATAAACACCACATAAATAACACATA
>JBAGKK010183745.1:5813-23002 GCA_037177015.1 Euceroptres primus | reverse complement strand
ATATTTCAGCTTTTTGCGGCTTGACTCTCAGGACATCTTTCCCTGATTAACAAAATTCGAACCTTGACATTTCCATGATTTCCACATTTTTCTTGGACTGCGGTCACTCTGTTATGTAAATTATAACCTTAGATTAAAAGCTATAACATGACTTGAATTAAAAAATATACCTTTTAGTTGTCTAATCGTCCCAAATAAAATATTATTTAACTTTGGAAAGAAGCAAATAGATTGACAGCAAAGCAGATGCACAAAAACCTTGTTTCGCAGCAGGAGTAACTCTCAGAGAGTTAATTTCTCAGAACGAATCAAATAATTCTAGCAATATGAAGTAAATAATATTGGTCCGATTAGCTGGCACCTCCACAATGTAATATCAATATTTCTTTTCTGCCACAAGTTCGGGCTAATTGTGGGCTAATTTTGGGCGGTAATGACGATTTTTGGGCTCTTGTATTTTTCTCAAAAAACAAAAATTTTTGGTGAAGGTGCTGAGTGCCATATTAGCTAGCATCTCCAGTAGATAAAAACCTTAAACTTTAAAAATCTAATCATACAAGAATTTCGGGCTATCTTCGGGTTCTAGAAATACCCAAAAACCAATTTCGGAAAAACAACCCCTATCATTGATAAGCAACCCTCAATTTTGAAAATTACTTTTTAGACAAAAAAATACTCCAGAATTTCGGGCTATTTGCGGGCTCTTCAAATACCTAAAAAAAATTTATAAAAAACAACCCCTATCATTGATAAACAATCCTCAATTTTGAAAAATTCTTTTTAGACAAAACAAACTACTCCAGAATTTAGGCTATTTTCGGGCTCTTGAAATATGCAAAAATTAATTTCCCAAAATCAACCCCTATCACTGACAATCATCCCTCAATTTTGAAAAATACTTTTTGGACAAAACAAATTACTTCAGAATTTCGGGCTATTTTCGGGTTCTAGAAATACTCAAAAACCAATTTCGAAAAAACAACCCATATATTGATAAACAACCCTCAATTTTGAAAATTAATTTTTAGACAAAAAAAACTACTCCAGAATTTCGGGCTATTTTCGGGCTCTTGAAATACCCAAAAACCAATTTCGAAAAAACAACCTGTATCAAATTAAATTGAAATTTAAACTATTATAGCGCTAAAACATTATAAGACATACAATGTAACATACATACAATGTAACATTGTAAGATGAAAACTCTTAATTTTGAAAATTTGTCGACATTGACTACTCACTAACAAATTATTCTAAAGATGTAATGTTAATGAGAAGACATTTTTTCCAAATCATATTAAATAGAAGAATAAGTCATTTTTGAGAAATAATTGAGTAATTGAAAGCATATTTGAAATTTATATAGTTTATTTGTTAAACCAAAGTAATTTCTATATTGTATATAAATATTGAAAATAAGCACAGAATTTTTTATTTGGAACTAAAATTGATATTACAAAAATTCTATAAAGGTTTACATCATCAAGACATTTCTCTATTAGGAAGCTCAGTGTTCAGGAAACTATCACAATTGAAATACACCATAGAATGTTAATAAATTTATGTTAATTTATTATCAAAATTAATAATTGAACCGCCGCATCGTAGAAGGGGATATAAAATTTCCTGGTCGGAGCGCATTGGCTTCTCACCCCTTTTGAAATTTTTTTTGAACTTTCATTTTTGAAAATTTATTTCAAGTAATTTTACTTGCATGATATCAAAAAATATTTTTAAATTTGTAATTTTTATATTGTCAGGATCTGTTTGCGCTCGGACTAAGAAATTTTATATCCCCTTCTACGATGTGGCAGTTCAATTATTAATTTTTATAATAAATTAACATAAATTTATTAACATTCTATGGTGTATTTCAATTGTGATAATTTCATTAACACTGAGCTTCCTAATAGAGAATTGTTTTGACGATGTAAACCTATGTAGATTTTTTGTACGATCAATTTTAGTTCCAAATAATAAATTCTGTGTTTATTTACAATATTTATACACAATATAGAAATTAACTTTGGTTTAACAAATCAACTTTATAAATTTCAAATATACTTTCGATTACTCAATTATTTCTGAAAAATGACTTATTCTTCTATTTAATATAATTTGGAAAAAATGTCTTCTCATTAGCATTACATCTTTAGAATGATTTACTAGTGAGTAGTCAATATCAAAAAATTTTCAAAATTAAGAGTTTTCATCTTACAATGTTTATAAAATGTTTTGGTGCTATAATAGTTTAAATTTCAATTTAATTTGATAGGGGTTGTTTTTTCGAAATTGGTTTATGGGTATTTCAAGAGCCCGAAAATAGCCCGAAATTCTTGAGTAGTTTTTTTTGTACAAAAATTAATTTTTTAAATTGAGGGTTGCTTATCAATATAGGGGTTATTTTTTCTGAATTTGTGTTTGGGTATTTCTAGAGCCCGAAATTCTAAAGTAATTTGTTTTGTCCAAAAAGTATTTTTCAAAATTGAGGGGTGGTTGTCAGTGATAGGGGTTTATTTTGGGAAATTGATTTTTGCATATTTCAAGAGCCCGAAAATAGCCCAGAATTCTGGAGTAGTTTGTTTTGTCCGAAAAGAATTTTTCAAAATTGAGGGTTGTTTGTCAATGAAAGGGGTTGTTTTTTTGAAAAATTTTTGTAGGTACTTCAAGAGCCCGAAGTTCTGGAGTATTCCTTTTGTCCAAAAATTAATTTTCAAAATTGATGCTTGCTTATCATTGATAGGGGTTGTTTTTCGAAATTGGTTTTTGGGCATTTCTAGAGCCCGAAAATAGCCTGAAATTCTGGTATAATTAGATTTTTAAATTTTAAGGTTTTTACCCACTGGAGGTGCTAGCTGATAGGGCACTCAGGACCTTCACCCAAAATTTTGTTTTTTGAGAAAAATACAAGAGCCCAAAAATAGGCATTACCGCCCAAAATTAGCCCGAAATTGTGGCATAAAAGAAATATTGATATTGCATTGTGGAGGTGCCGGCTGATCGGACCTAGTACTTAAAGTATAATTCAGTAGACAAAATAACAATAACACTGCACTGACAAAGGTTATAGTAAATGTCAAAACCAATTTCCTTTTATAACAACAAATTATAAACAAAAATGATATCACTCAATCTCAATAATTAAAAACCTAAAACAAAAGCAATCACAAACGATTGGAAACATCTGGACAGGCAGAATGAATACGTACTTTATTATGATAGATTCCTTTTTAGTTTATTTTTTTTACATATACAAACGTTCGGAAAATTTCTGCTGGTTTTTCTATACGACAGAAGAATGCACTTGTTAAAATAATGTCAAGTGTATAATTTCGTGAATAACGGTCTCTGCATTATTCAATTATATTCCTTGGCTTATTTTTCATTTAAGAATAATTCAAAACCTAGCGTTCATCTTCATCCCGAGTTGAAAAATCTACATGATTCTGAGATGCGTCGAAGAATGAAATCCTTGGGAAATCAACGGCAAAGGAAAAATACCGTTGCTAGATTCGAATCAAAAGTAAACCAATTTTACAAAGCGTTCCTTAAATTGCTCCTCTAATTTATAATTGGAATATTCTGCATTTTATTCATTCATAGTAGAATGGAAAGATACTCTTTTTTCAATTATTTCTACCTCAGAACTGTAGGTATAATAATGTAAAGGACAAAAATTAAATGCTTTCGAGTTTTACAATATGTACCTGAAAAATAGAGACAAAACAAATCCTAGAGTCAGAAATCATTTGAATCTTCCAAAAAAGCAGAGGTTTTGGCATGAAAAATACAAAGATTAATGGATTTTATCCTTGGGTTGGTATCACTGTTCGCATTGGCACTGTACTGGAGTTAAATCCGCAAACTGCAATGTGCATTTTATGTTTCGGGGATGTTTCTGTGGGCTTAGAAAATACGAGCCTCACAGTACACGTAAATTTGCAAATGTGTCATATAGCATATACGACAGTATTTCGATGGGAAACGATCCGTATATGGCCGTAAATAGCCTCGAAAGTGTTTAACGGAAATGGTAGAAACGTGGAAAAAGGGGTAGGATGAAAGGTAGAAAGGGTGGATCGTCGTAATCCCAACATATGAGGTTGACTCTGTTCAAGCTGTGAGTCGTCACATTTCGTTTCTATGTATTTACTCTCTTTTCCCCATTTCCTATGTGTTTCGCTTCTTCTGGGCATAATGAGTCTTTTCCTTTGAAATAAATTATCTGAAGAAAAAGCTGCCAAAGAGGACAGTACTTTGAAGGAAATTTACAATGTGTTACAAAAAGCTTTGATAAAATGGGATTGTAAAAAAAAGAACCTCTTCTTTTATAATAATTGGGTTGGAACAACTTCAAAGCTAAAGGTCCTCAAAAATTAAAAGCGCCCAAAATTGAAAAGCCTTCAATTTTTAAAGCTTTTTTTTAGACGCTAACTAATAATTATTGAGAATCTTCTTTTTTACTTATTAAGTATCGTAATCATAAAAGAATGTAAAAGTTATAAATTTTCTTGATCAAAGGAATGTAATATTGATAACAGGAGTGAAAGGCGCCGATCATAGGTGTAACGTGAGTGGCAATTTGCAGGTTCATAACTCGATCAGTTCCATAAGTGAATGAGTACTGTTCATCCGCTCTTAGGACCTCCCTTTCCCTTTTCCTACCCTCTTCTAGTCTACTTCCATCTTGGTCATTAATTACGTCGCGAAGCGCCAGCTCTGCACTCATGCTGTCGACTCGACTACCGCAGTGCACTCGAAATCGACTTTCGCATTACGACACTTACGTTACATGCTGCATGCACTTATGCTTTTCGATTTAAGTTTAGAGTTTAAAAACAAACCCAAATCGAAGTTCGTCCATTCCAAGTTCAACCTTTAAAAAAAATTAAATTCCTCATTCTACAAATTTTTTTAAACACATTTGTCCCAACCAGGCAAAAAATGATTGAATGCGAACTTCTTTGAAATGTATACTTGAAATTGGCAGATTCACAAGGTAAATTTTAAATCGGTTTGCGACTATTTCAATCGGTCAGATCAAAATCACGTTTTGAATCTGACAATCCAGATTAGCATATTCGGAGGTTAGATTGTCACATTTCACACAAAATTTTTAATTTGTGATCTGTTGAAACCCTGTAAACCATTTATATGCAAAAGTTTCAGATTTTGTTTGCTTGTTCAGTTTTAGAGGATATCAAGAATTTGCGCTTACGGTCTTTAATGTAGAGAAAAAATAAATAAAAACCAAGAATGTCAATTTTTGGGAATTTTCGGCAATCGATGTTTTACGATTCATTTCAAATACGCATTTCATAAGAACTTGAATACGATTCAAACGTCTTCAATAGATTTCTGTTTCCTGGGTAAATTACAGACAAATCTGAAATATTCATACACTGGTAGAAATTTCCATAGTTTGGTAAATTTCAGTTACAATTTGGAAAATTTAAGAAAAATTTAGGAAAATTCAGTTACGTTTCAGTTACAATTTGGTAAATTTCAGTTAAAATTTGGTAAATTTAAGAAAAATTTAGGAAAATTCAGGTACGTTTCAGTTATATTTTGTAAATTTCAGTTAAAATTTGGTAAATTTAAGAAAAATTTAGGAAAACTCAGTTACGTTTTAGTTGCAGTTTAGTAAATTTCAGTTACAATTTAGTAAATTTAAGATAAATTTAGGAAAACTCAGTTATCTTAACTGAAATTTAAGACAAATTCATGAAAATTGAATTAAAGTTTGATAGATTTCAGTTACAATTTGGTAATTTTTAGAAACGGTTTCTGAAAAGTATCTTAAATTTTATAAAAATTCCTGATACTTTCGTAACCTAAAAGTTTTGGGAATTTACAAACATTTCTAACAGTGTACTTCAATATTCGCTGCAAAGGTATCAAGATTCGCGGTAGCGAATCGCCGCCAAGTACAAAAAAAATGCTCCCGAGAATCCTTATCTCGAATATTCGTGGATATACAACGTTCTCTGGATTGTTTCCGTAATTCTTGACCGATTTTGTTAAAATTTATACGCCAACTGACCATGCTAAAAATAATAAGTTTCACCTTATTTAGAAATCCTCAGCTTCAAAATGGTAAAACTTCTACTCTTAGAAACCGTAAGAAATTATCATTTCAAATCTTTGCCCCCTACTACAGCCTATTCTTTCTGACCGATTTGCACGAAAATTGGATGACATATGCGCAACGTCATATTCTTGATCCGTTTTCAAGGTTTTTGAAATGTCTCTATTATTTTCAGAGATATTTACGATTTTATAAAAACTAAAAAAACACATTTTCACATAATAATCAATATCTCTGTGAATAATGAATATATTGAAAAATCCTTAAAAGTGAGTCAAGAACATGTCATTGCGCATATACCATCCAATTTTCGTTCAAATCGGTCAAATAAAATAGGCTTTACAAGTGGGCAAAGATTTTAAATTATAATTTTTTATTGTTTCCATGAGTGAAAGTCTTAAAATTTTGAAGTTGTGGACTTCTAACTTACACAATAAATTATTGGCATCATTTTTTAAATTCTAATTTTTTATTGTTTCCATGAGTGAAAGTCTTAAAATTTTGAAGTTGTGGACTTCTAACTTACACAATAAATTAACGGCATCATTTTTTAAATATAATTTACAAGAATTTTTTATCCGTCAAATAATTTCCATAATTTTAAATATTTTACTCAAAAAATTAGATTTTTAAGTATTTCCTCACAACTAGAGTCCAGTCTATTCGATCGATTTGCATCAAAATTAGATGGTATATCTGCAACATCATATTTTTGATTCGTTTTTAAGGATTTTTCCATATATTCATTATTTACAGAGATATTGAAAATTTTATAAGAATTAAAAAAAATAATCAGTATCTGTATACATAATGAATATATTTAAAATTCCTTAAAAATCAATCAAGAATACGATGTTGCAAATATACCGTCCAATTTTCACGCAAATCGGTTAGATTAAGCTGTAGAGATGAGCAAATATTTGAAATTATAATTTTTCAATTTTGATGACCGAATAGCCAAAAAACATTTTAAAATATTCAAGTTTAATTATTATTAAAAGATTCAACAGATTGTGAAATCCCAACAAAAACATGGCACATGCAAAAAGTTGGCCAAGTTCAGAAGAAAATTTGTGCATTACAATTTTGAAGACCGAATAGCCAAAAAACATTTTAAAATATTCAAGTTTAATTATTATTAAAAGATTCAACAGATTGTGAAATCTGTTGCATGTGCCATGAAAAACATGGCACATGCAAAAAGTTGGCCAAGTTAAAAAAAATTCGTAGATTACAATTTTTGAAATAAAAAATAATTTGCCAAACAAATTTGGCAAAATATACAACTTTTTTAAAAGAAAGAAAAATTAAAAAATAAAATGATTAAAAAATTTAACTTGGCAGAATTAAATAATTATTAAACAATGTTCTTTTTTAATTTACAATATATATTTATTGAAACTTAATCCTTCCAAGTTTACATTTTTTTTATT
This sequence comes from Euceroptres primus, assembly GCA_037177015.1. Taxonomy (NCBI): domain Eukaryota; kingdom Metazoa; phylum Arthropoda; class Insecta; order Hymenoptera; family Figitidae; genus Euceroptres; species Euceroptres primus. Next base: position 15,481 of record JBAGKK010183745.1, on the reverse strand, counting down.
ATTTTATTTTATCTTTTTTTTTATTTAAAAAAAGTTTTATATTTCACTTTGTAAACTTTTTTTTATCTCACAAATTGATGTACGATTTTTTTTTAACTTGGACAACTTTTTGTATGTGCCATGTTCTTGTTGGGATATTTACTTATATCAAACAACTATCACCAAAAAAATGATTTCTTTGAATGAGGGCTTTAAAAAATTTTCCTATAAAAAATTGTATAATTTTTTAAGTGAAGAAGATTTTTAGACTTCAACTATTAACTTTTGAGAGATGACTAATAAAAAGAGAGATTTTGCTTCGATAGCATTGGATAGCATCATAATCAATCATGAGCGAGACTTTATAATGACACTGATGAGGCACTTTATTTGAGACCCTATTAGCAAAAACAGTTTTAAAACTCATAAAACTTTGGAAGCTTCTCTAAATTACGCAAACTCTCTATCTGCAGCCTCCGAGAAAAGGGGAAAATAAAAGTCAACTCATTAACACAGGAATGGTCCAATAACTTGGAAAAGAGTGGTGAGCAGAAGAAACATAAAACCATATTTACGCTCGAAAATCCTTACTTTATGGCAGAGAGTAGAATATCCCCTTTTTCTTGTTTACGAGGAAAAGCCGAGTTTTCAAAATCTCCCTAATCTGGCAACACTGGTATTATCCGCCTATAGGTGCGAAATAAGCTTCGAGTCATTTTCACACTTCCCTTTTAAAGGGGGAGATTCACTATCTCCTCTCTGTGATATTTATCTCACTTGATTAAATTAAACTTCCGATTAGACAGGATTATCAGCAGAGGAGAAAACTGTTTTATTATTTATTTTATTTTCATTAAAAATCGAAACCTGCCCTGGAAGCTTAAACTTTCGAATATTCAATTTTTCCTCTTTTTCAGCAGATGTCAGTATCATTCAAGCCCCATACTTTGATACTGTTCAGAAAATTCATTTTTCGATTATGAATGGTTCTTAGTCGTCCGAACGAAATTTTCTTTTTTGCAACCTGAAAATAAAAAAACTGTGTAAAATTCACCCTGGAAGCATTAGTGGTACTTGGGTTCAAGTTTTCTCGTAGTTATAGAGGGCGATTATGTATTATGCCTGCTATTCTTGCCGGGATATGACATTGATTTTCCTTCGCTGTGTTCAACGAAGCATTAAAACGTTAATAAACCGATTCATGTGCTAAGTTGATACGAAATTACGATTATTGTTCATTGTTAATGATATCTCCTCACCGTCCAATACGTACACTATACTTCCCTTAATTGTAGCCTATTCTTAATTCAAATAAATACTTTTTTAAATTTTAACTTCTTTCAAACTAATATTTTTTATTTCAAAACTTTCCAATTTGCCTACAATTACTAACGTGCAACTATTGAGTACTTTTTTAATAAAAAAAAGTTTATCATGTTGAGCCTATCATGCTCAGATTTTTCTGCTTGAAAATTCTCTGCCACTAACGAGTTTTTCCTCAACCAAACAAAAAAGAAAACAAATCAAATCTTACTCGTATTGTGAAAACTTGGGATTCTAGATTGAACGGGGCGTTGTTCTATTTCAAAGCAATTTCACCCTTTCATTCTGGAGCAATGAAAAAGAAACCAAAAAAATTCCAGCATTTCCAACCGTCAGGTAGTCTTTTTGTTCCACGACTAGGTGCGTGATAAGTGATTGCAATCGTGCCACGAAAAATAGTTTGCGATGCATTTTTCTTTGCTGATCAATTTTTATCAGCTATCACAAACCTGGATCCAATCACTTGTACTTCGCCCCCACACCAACGTGATTCTGATCTTAACAATGAAACGTTCTAACTCAGTAAAGCGTTGGCTGCTATTAGCTCAAGTAGAAAGTTATGCAAATTGGAGGTACTTCTGGAATTTCAGTAATTTTCACATTCATCTTTAATAAAACGGAATTTCGAATGGCCAGCGACCTGCGCTTCAACTCACGTTTTAAAGAGAATTATTATAATATGGAATTACATTTTATTATTATGTCAATTTTTTTCTGATCGCAAGCTTCAAAGGGCAAAGCTTTACAAGTTGCCCGACATTCCACGAAGTACTTTTTTGAGAGCAATTTACGAACTTTTTCCAGCTTTCCATTAGCACTAGTTGAGAGTCGATTTGAGATTTCCAAAGAGTGAATTTTAATGTAGTGCTAAAAGTGAAAATGGCACTTGTAAAAAAATTGATATATTATTAAAGTAAATATTTAATTTCTGTTTCACTCATTCATAATCAACAATATAATGTTTACAAAAAAGCTTCTATTATATTAACACAGGGTGTCTAGCGTCCTAGAAAATCTTGAAAACCTGGAAAAGTTCTTGAATTTTTTTTTACCTAGAAAAGCCTGGAAAAGTCCTTGAATTTCACTCATAATTCTGAAAAGTCAGGAAATTTGAAAATAATCAGGGAAAATCAGGGAAAACTTTCAAAGAGACAGGGAATTTTTTCGATTCAACAAATTATAATTATAACTATTGAGATATAATTATAATTTGTTTAATTATATCTCAATAATAATTATATCTCAATAGTTAGAATTATAATTTAACAATTGTTATAATTATATAGTTATAATATTACAAAATCAGGGATCACAGTCCCTTATTCCCCCTTTCCCCTTTTATTCTCCAGATCTCCTAAAATCACTTTTTTATAGTTTCATTCCTTTTTCTACCTTTTTCCCCTTTTTATATTTAAATTTCCGAATAATTTTCCAAGAATTATGAGAAATATAAACTTGTGACATTCAAAAACTCTTTTAATGTTTTCTTAAATATCCCATAATTTCCAAATTTTCGAAATCTACGAAAGTCTCCTAAAATCTCTTAAAGTCCTGCAGAATTTTTAAAATTTATTTAAAATCCTTGAAAATTCTCCAAAATATTTGAGACTCTTAGAATCTTCTGAGTTTTCTTACAATAATCTTATGAAATAATGTCCCAAAATTTTTCAATATTCTATAACATATACTAGACTCTTCCAGAATCTTCTAAAATTTTCTGAATAACTCCGTAACCTTCTAGAATTTTCCACGGAATCTTTTAGAATCCTCCGAAGTCTACAAAAAAGATTTTGGAAGAATCAGAAAGTCTCTGCGAGATTTTAAAATACTCAAATCTAGATTGTAGAGAATTTTTTGAAATTTTAAAAGATTAAATGAATATACAATTTTTTGGAAAACTAAAAATATTCTAGAAGATTTTAAAAGTTTGTTGAAAATTCCAACAGTCATGAAGGATTTAAAAAAATTCTAGAGCATTCCAAAGATTCTGAAAGTTTAGAAATTTGAGGAGTGTTTTATTAGATTCTAAAGAGGAATCTAAGATTTTTGAAGATTTTTTAAGATTCTGGATAACTGCAGTTTCCTTGGTATTTTTAAAAGAAAAAAACTTCCCTCATTTTTTTTAAAACCCTCTTTTTCGAAAAAGAAATCCTTTATTTTCCCTAAAATTTAACTGCTGAACCACTGTGATCCTTGTATTATATAATTATAATTTTAATGATAACGGCAAATAACGGTATAGGAAAATGAAAAATTGGTCAGGGAAAGTCAGGGAATTTTGAAATTGGAATTTTGTAGCAACCCGGATTGAAGTCGGGAGAAGTCGTTTATCAATTACTTTAGTAAGCTTTTGTAGAAAACTACATATTTACTTAGTAAGGATTACTAATAAATTCATTTAGTTAGTTTTCTAAATGAATTTCATTTAGTTAGTTTACTAAATGAATTTGTAGTTTTTTACTGAAAAATAGTAATCGTTTTATTAAAGATTAGTGGAAACGCTTACGAAGTAACTTATTTAGTAGAAAACTACTAATTCTTTATAGAGAGTACTTTGTTAAAAAATAGTTTCTTGAGCCTATACAGATAAATACAGTTAGTTAAACTCAAGAGTTTTATAAATCATATAATATAGATTTTATATGGTCCATTTAGTTGTATAAATTATTTCTATCGTACAGGTTCAAGAAAAAAGGATTTTTCCCATGAAAATTTATGGTAATAATTAAAAAATGATACCTGGAAAAATTTATTTTTTATCTGGAAAGCTTAGAAAAGTCTTGGAATTTTTTTAAGGAGGCACCCTGATTAACATAAATATAAGAACAGGAAATTTAATTTTACCCAGCCAAGAATCTTTATTTTGTGTCTGAAAAGTCAAATAAAACCACTCCATGTGCAATAAACTTTTTTCCGTTCTCTTTTTTTCCTTTTTTTTTTTTTAGCCCGTTCGATTTCCCCTTAAGCAAGGAATAGTGGAATTGGAGAGGCAAAACTCGAAGAAGATTATAACGGCCGACTGATTTCATCCCAGTGAGAATTCGTCAAGGACAGAAAAGAGCAAAGTTGTACGGTGGACAACTATTCGTCAATGTCTACCTATTTTATCCCCATATTTTTTCGACGACACAGAGTGTGAGCATTGTATGAAAAAAAAGTTCAAAATAATATTCCGGTTTATATTTTCAACCGATTTTAAAGTTTTTTTTCAACTTAAGCTAAATAAATTTTTAAGAGATCTGAGAGAGACGATTTTTAAAAAAAGTTTATAATTTTTTTCATAATTTTATTTTTATTTTCTAATTTTAAAATTTTCGTCAACCGACCTTCAAATGTTTTTAAATACAATTGAAATACCGACGGATCCGTTTCTTTCGCAAAATCAATTTCTTTATTCTTTAATAACGATTTTAAGACAATGGTTATTGTCTGTTCAACTGCAAAATATGATTTTGTAGCACTTATAGATAATATAAAGAAATTCCCAATGTTGTACTTACAGTTTCTCGTTTATTTTTTCACTGAAAAGTGAAATGTTTCTGAGATATTCCCACAAGTATTATAAAAATAAATGAAAGCATATTTCTCGTTGTTTTAAACAAATAATATAAATAAATGCAGAGTTTAAGCAATTTTTAACTTTTTTTGGAAATTTGTTTCAATTGGTTTGCCACTTCGAGAAAAAATAAATGAATGCTGTAGCTGCCTAGTTCGACGAAAAACAAATGAATGCTATAAGCACTTAAGCAGGGATCATAATCATTTGACTAAACGCGTTTACGCTTTATAGAGTATCTTCTGTATATAGCATAATGTGAAGATTTAAAAAAAAACTTGATTGACTTTAAATAAAGAAGAAAAAGATCTCCTGGTAGAAATAAAAAGGTCTAGCCAAGAAGGGTTCGAAAAAGAGATCCTGTTAGATCCTGCACACAACTTTTAATTGACCCAACTTGCGAATTTGTTTATAACAATCACATTTTTCATAAAATGTCAATTTACTGTTTCGGAATATCAGTGGCAAACCAATTCAAACAAATTTCCAAACAAAATTACCTCAAACTTTAAAAAATTGCACTAACAGCGAATTTGTTTATGCCGTTTGTTTATTAGAATCACATTTATCATAAAATATCAAGTTACTGCTCCGAAATATCACTGGTAAACCAATTTAAACAAATTTCCAAACAAAGTAGCTCAAAATTTTAAAAATTGCACTAACAGCGAATTTGTTTATGCCATTTGTTTATAAGAATCACTTTTTTAATAAAATGTGAATGTACTGCTCTGAAATATCACTGGCAAACCAACTGATACAAATTTCCAAAAAAAAGTGCCTCAAACTTTCAAAAACTGCTTAAACTCTGCATTTGTTTATATTATTTGTTTATAACAATGAGAAATATGCTACCGTTTATTTTAATAATGCTTAATATGACTTCAAATTGGATTACACACAAAATTCACTTTATAAATATTCAAAATCATTACAAAACCTCGGACAGCTGTTTATAACAATACAATTGATAATAACAAGTTTTTAATTTATTATAAACGATTAATTAGTATTTTGAAAATCTACATTTATCGATTACACATCAATGTCACTGAAACTGACCAATTTATGCATTCTTAATGCATCGGAAACTTAAAAATTTTAATTTTTGCAAAGTTTATTCTTAAATAAAAAAAATTTATCAACTTTTTTTTAAAAATCGGCTCTCAGAGATCTCTTAAGAATTTTTTAGCTTCCGTTTAAAAAAAAACCTTTAAAATGGGTTGAAAATATAAGCCGGAATATTATTTTGAACATTTTTATCCAATGTCCACACTGTGCATGACCTATATTCTATGAATCTACATACATATGTAATGTAACACGTAAAAATATTATACGCCCCTTCCTCTTGCCTGTAAACACACAGATCGTAAAATTATAAATTCTATAAGTCGTTTGATATTGACGTTCATTTTACTGCAAGTAAAGGTCTCAGTATCCACAGGGATATTATTTTTTACGATGGAAGACCATTGCGAAACTTGAGCTTGAAATAGATGTCTAAAATATGTACAGACGTGAAAATATTAACTCCCTCTAGTCAATTTTCTTTTTTTCTTTTTGTCTTTTTATATTTTTTTTTCTTTTTTGTTTGCAAAAATTTGGTTTCATTTTTTTAATTGCATCTCCTTTTATATAGTCTTTCAGGTTTAATGTTTATATCATGTTTATGTTTATAGTATGTTTATCACATACTCTCGGGGGATTGAATTTGCAATTCTGATTTTGAACCTCTATTTATTGAATTTAGTTTCAAATATTTGAAACCAAGATCATATTTCGAAGAATCCTGTTCCTCTCAAGGACGGTATTCATTTACATATATACCTGCATAGTTTGTGTACATACCTGCATTTTCGAGATTCTCTAGGTGCCAAGTTGTAGACATGAGTGTAACCAGTTAACCAGATTATTTTAGAATAGAATGTATATATATATATATATATATATATATATATATATATTCTATTATTAATAAAATGCAAAATAGTTCACTTCCTTCATTACTCCAACAAAGTTCCCACTTACCTGAAACAAAAGAAAAACATAATTACATGATTTTAATAATGCGAGTGAAAACCAATTGAATGTAACATGTCTCGACGTTAGTCGCAAGATCTACAATTCTAAAATAAAATTTTTTGCTAGCAAGAAAGTTTTTTATCCTTATTTTTGTTGGATTTATTCATTCTTGCATTTAAATTGGAAGATATCAATAATACCAGATTGTAAAAAGGTTATATAGAACAATTTATATAGAACGCATTGACCCGACTTTGGGGTCAATGCGACAAACCGTAAATAAGATCCTATCAGGCGTACTCAATTTGTCGAACTTCTTTGGAGCGAAACTGAGGTTACGTTTAGTTTAGAAAAGACGGTATAAGATTTGTTTGGATGTGGTTTCGGTTTGTAGGGTTCAAGCTTCGAAAACACATTCACGCTCGTCCACCCTTTAATAACGCTTGGAAAAATCTTCTTTTATTTTCCCTTTTCTGAAGGAAGAAAAATAAATCTAGAAACGATATAAAACTTATCAAGAAAAGGTTCAATAATTTTGCAACTTAATTCTGAATTCTAAAGGTAATTAGTACAGTCAAATTAGCCGAAAAAAGGCCATTTGCTGGAACAAATTAGCAGCACGGAGAACTTTGTCTTAAAATGTTTGGATAGACGTCCTTTTGAAGCCCTGAAAAGTTCGAGGCCGAATTCTTAATCAATTTTTTTTATTAACAAAAAACGTGAAATCGCAACATTTTTTCAGCACGTCTGCTTGGATTTACTTTCGATTAAAAGATAGATAAAAAGTGTATAAGACTTTGTTTATAGAGAATAAAATAAGCTTTAAAATGAATCCTTAGCGAATATCCTACGAGAAATATTTTATGAGATATGAATTTGTTAATTAACATTGTGCGTTTTTCAAGGAAGACAAAGCGATGATGAATTTTCATTGTTGCAAAAAAAATCGCGATCGGGTTTTTGCTATTAGATTCTCAAATTGGATAGTTCAAAGTATTAAAAAACATTTTCTTTGGATTTCAGAAATCTCAGGTTCGACATATTCAACTTTTTCCTCCACTCTTTCCAAAATAATATCGATCAATCAGCATTTTGAGTGCTGTAAAACACGATTATACAGATCGTAGACCAAAACTCTTATCTGGATAAAAGTGCAATGGTTCAGAAAAAGATTAATTACGGATAAATAGTCGATATAATCTTTGTTACGTATTTGGTACGTCGTACATTTCTTTTTTGCTACAAAATATTGAAGTATTATAAAGTCAAAACTTTTCTCAGTTCAGGGCACTCTCTAACCTACAAGAAATTTCGTACCTTAATTAGGTTAATTAGAAAACGTTAAAAGAAAATTGCATATAAAAATCTGATATTTTTAATAAAAAAATTTATATTTTTCATTAAATCCGACGTTTTTAGCTTTTATACTGCGATACAATTAATGGTTTTAAATATTTGTAACTTTGTAAATCTGATGTTGAAGCATCTGTTTTTGAAAGTTGTTACTAATTGTACGAAACTACAATGCAACAAATATACAGACATGATGTAACGTATATCGTAAATCCTGTACTTGATTGCTGCGTAATTAATTAGTTTCGGTGTAGTTCTTGCACCGATGCTGGATTCATCTGAAGGACTAGTTTGTTCAAGAAGGTAGGAAAAAGGCTAACAATCTCCTTTCTCAAGTTCGACAGATTGAAAATTTTTTATAATTTTTTTATAAAAATACACTTTTACTACAATATAAAGTTTCTGAAATATAAATATTTATATTTAATTTTCGCTTTCATGAACGAACAAGGTGTCTATCACCTGGAAAACTCGGAATTTTCAGGGAATTTTTATATACCTGGAGAAACCTGGAAATGTCAGGGAATTTTTTTAAAGACAAGGAATTTTTTTGTGCACGCTTAATTTTTTTAGTTTGTAATACAAAACTAAATATCGATTTAAATATTTACAAGGCTGAAACAGTCTGCATCTATTGTATGTAGATTTTGTCAAACTTAGTGAATACCTACTCTTAGAATATAACGTTTTAAATAAATGTTCTTCTTAAATACATATGTTATTTCAGTGTTTTATCGTCTTTCATATTTTTTTAATTTAATAAATTTAAGTAAATACAATGTATCTACAAATGAAAACCCCCATAAATGGGGGTTTTCAAGTATTATATAATGCTTTGAAGAGCTGTAGGGTAGAGCGAACTGAAAATGCTTAAATTGATTGGATCTTTTGAGCCTAGTGAAAAAAAAGTTGTAGTTTGGCATCAGAAAAAGGGGGCAAAAAATTTTTCAAAAAAAAAATTTCTTCTGTTGGGACTTTTAACTTGAAAATTCGAAATTTTGAACATTTTTCAAATTTTTCCTATGGGAGAAATAATTATGGCGAATTTTTTGTAGATGTAGTTTTCAATGGAAAATAATAAATATAAAATCCAAAATGGAAAAAAATTGTCTCCAAGTTATAATTTTTTTAAAATGTCAAAAAATGTTTTTGTTTTTTGAAAAATTAGAAAAAAATATTTATTTTAAAAAAGTTAAATATGTCGAACCGGAAATCACTTCAGTTTGAACGAAAGAAGCGTGCCATTATTTGGTTTCATGGAAAAAAAAATTTTCATATTTTTTCTCACGTTTGAAAACCGTCAAATTTTTCAAACTTGTCATTTTTAAGCGTAAAAAAATTTGAAAAAAAATGTGTTATGAAATTAAAAATATGGCACGCTTCTTTGATTCAAACTGGAGGGATTTTCGGTTCGACATGTTCAACTTCTCTG
>JBAGKK010183638.1:0-23002 GCA_037177015.1 Euceroptres primus | reverse complement strand
ACTGCCCGAGAGTCGATTTCGCTCGCTGCTCGCTTGGGCCTCGCAGGACCCTTCGCGTTGGGGGTGGCGCGTCAGCGACTTGACCAATCGCCTTCGTCAAAAGTAGCCCCTCTACGTTTTTCCGCGGCCTTATCGCGCAGCGCCCTTGCGTTTTGGGTCACGCCCTACTCCTCTGCACGGAGGCAACTTGTTTTTCTCTTAAGTGTATATTTCTGGGAATACTCGAGGCGCTTGAAAAAGGACCCTATAATTTTTTATATATCCTGTTGGGTCCAAACGTCGGAGTTTATTATCTCAAGGGGATAAGCTAAAACACATGTGCTTGACAGATTTATTTTCTGTCGTAAATGTCGAGTTGAAGTTAGACCCCGGAAATCTATTGAATTTTAAAACTGAAACCGTGACAAAACAAGACTGAAGGGACTTTTCGAGGAAAGATATTGATTTTGAAATTACTTCATGGATTTTGAGGGTGGTCTGTTTCAAGCCTCTCAAGTTTACATTTTCCAGATGATTGAACCTTTACGTGACTTGTCCGCATTCCAACGATTTTATCTTATTATATTTCTACACTTAAGAAAGCCCTAAAGTTAAATTTATGGTTTACATTCCAACGATTTCCTACTCTTATATTTCTAACATTTAAAGAAACACTCAACTAAATTTAGTTTCTGTAATAATTTTGCGAGTAAAAATTAGAACTACTATACTTAATAATTGTGAATATTTAAATAATCGCGCCAGTGAGTTAAGCAGTATGTGAATTTGCCTTACTAAAGAGGACGAAAGTGGGGATAAACCTAACCTGTATCGTTCACACGTTACAGGGATCACAACACTCTCCCGAATTTATGACATGGTAGAGGTCCGACTGTATTTTATCGGCTTCGTCAGTTTCCGTCTACCTTGGTCTACTTGTCTGTTATTTCAACTATAAAGTGTAGTGCTTTACATAAATAATTGAAATTTATAGAGTGAATCTATAAATTACAAGAAAAATGTTTCCTGTGAGATACATCCTCTGCATTTTTGTGGTTTCGCTGTCGGTTTCTTTAGGTTATGCAGGCAAAGGCAATTACGCCTTTGCCAAAGTCGAGGTAAGCACATTTGTCATTAAAAGTGTCAAAAAGTATTTTCTGATCTTGATATCTAAGCTTTTCAAATAACAATATATGGGAAAAAAGGTTCATCACTTGATTATTTTAGAGCGCAAAGCATATTAATATTATATCACAGTAAATTATGGTTTACTGTGATAAATAACTGTTAATATCATCAAATTCAATTTTAATAACATAATAGTTTTTAATCACAGAAATTTTTATTATAAATATAATATTTGCCTCCAAATAATTTTTCTGAGTTGCAATAAAATGTTTTTTCTCGGCATTTTGGAGTGTTTAAAAAAAATTACATTGTCATATTTATGTTAATAATTTAGCAAATATTCATAGAAAATATACAACGTGCGTGCTTATATATTTATACAGATCTTGCTCATCAAATTTATTTTTCAGAGTTGCAGAGGCTGCACCTTGAACTCTCTCCCTGACGTAAAAAGTTTTATTTTCAATGACCTGCCATTGTAGTATCCTTTGAAAATTGTAAGTCATTCTAATTGGACATTGAATATTTAACAACTGTCAGACTAAAGATAATTTTTCTTATGTTAAAATGCTGAGAAAATACCATGATTCTAAACAAATTTTTATTTGTAAAAACATTTCAAATTACAAAAAAAACAAAACATTTTCATCCCAAAAGTAGTAAATATATCAAATTTAACTTCCAAAATGCTGAAGTATAACAAATTTAAAATTTCATTAAAAATGACTAAATTTGGGCAAATAAAAAAAAAAGTAATTATAACTTAAAACTATAACACAATGATTCAAAAATAAATGAACAAATGAATCAGTAATAAAAAAAAAATTTTGAATTAGAGAGTTGTTTTTGTTTTTTGATTTGACCAATATGTTTAAATTTAGTCAGTTTGCTTGAAATTTGTTTTGAAGTGTTAATTTTTTGAAACCTAATATGTAGTCTAATTGAATTTAATTCTCTCAAACATATTTTTAAATTTAATTTTTAATTTATTATAATTTATATTCACTTACGAATTTTTAATTAAAATTTTTTAAATCCATTCATTGTATTAATCATAATTCAGAAAAATTAGGTATATTATTACTTAATAATACAATAGTTCTATTCGAAGCACAATAAGGAATACTTGGATTCGATGCGGTGAAAGAAATTGGTCTGCACTCTCATCTTTACGTAGCTGGTTAATTATTATATAGCACACATTGATGTATAAATCAAGAATCTAAATTTTGTGTAAATATTTTAACATTTTTCTTTAGATAATTATATATTATATCAATGACTGTTTTTTTTCTACAATTTAAAAAATATAATGAGGTAACTTATTTTCAGCTTCCAGAGCATACATTTTTTACGTGACTTTGTGTAAAAGCTTTTTTCTTCTGAATTTTTAAAACATGTTATTTACACTGTGTGCTCAAAGAGTCTGAATAAAATTTTTACAGGAAAAAGTTTTTATCATTTTTTATTTTAGAAAGGCTATGAAATACTTAAGAAAGTGACAAAGCTACTGAATTAAAAAATCTGTTAAAAGATTAAAATTATGTCCTTAATAAATACTCACAGTGAAAACGCTGAACTAAAACCTATCCAAGGAGCAAAACCTGAACTCATACTCTACGATGAAAATGAAGAGGTGAACTTATTTAATGCAATTACTTTAATTACAATTTTAATTCTTTGTTCTAAAATCTATTAATTGGAATTTTATATTTTCACAGGAATTAGAACGTTTAGCACTTTCCCAATTAACCCGCGAAGAATGCAATGAACTCATGGTATCCAAGGGTTTTAAGAAGAAATCAATGAAAGACGAGATTTAGATTTTTAAGATTTAAGCAGTCCTATAATTAATACAAATAGAAACTGATTATTGCAATGGTGATTCAATATCAGAATTCTTTCTTTTTGAAAAGTCCATAATACAACTAGGAGTAACATTTAGTTTTATGTAAGGCATATGCAAATTTTTGTGTGGAAATATTGTCAATTTTAAAAAGTTAATAACATACTCAACAAAAAAATCATGAACTTTTTAGATATAGTTTTTTTATATTTAGAGTGTAGTGGTACTTAATTTAATCACGTAGCACTACAGCATATTTACTAGATTGCACTTTTTAAATTCAATATTCCAATGATGCACAAATTATCCTCATTTGATGATCTTTACAAAGAACCTGTGAGAAAAATGATTTTTCTCGACAGTTTAAAGCTATAATCTGTGATATAGGCCTAGAAGCACAACCAGATAGATTTATTTACTTTTCTTTAGAACTTAAAATTTTGTATTTCCATATAAATATGCAGTCTGATTTAAAACATTTTTATAAGTCGATTTATATACTCCTCGAAGTTTCGTGTTTGTATTAAGGATTTATGTACCAATTTTGTATCATTTTAGAAATGCTGTGAGCTTAATATGAAATAAACGCTTATCTCAAACATAAAAAAATTGTGTTTGTTCCAGCGTCGACTTTTTATACTTAAATTGATGAATCCGAATTTTCCCTAGTTTTGAAAATCAGGGAAACTATTTGATTATTCCTTGGAATTAAACCACTACAACACAATCTGATATGCTAAATGCCATTTATTCTGTGTTTCATCGTTACGGTTACAATTTTTCAACTTTGAAAAATTTACAGGCAACTATTGAATTGAAAAACAGTCTTGTTCGTCGTGCCTGTAATAAGTGATTCGTTTTACGAACATTAACTCTTTCGTTTCTTAGTTTTCATGTACACAATGTCGAATTGATAAAATATACATTAACAACTTACACTGGAATGTAATATTTAAAAAAAGAGAGACAATTGTGAGAGAATTGTGAATCAACTGTCGATTTATATGATTGCAGTTGTATTGCAGAATCGAAAAGGTTGAAGAATATCTTATACTTTTTAGAAAGTCTCGAATCTGTGTATCGTTGATATAGCTTTTTAATGTTTTTACTGTTTGCAATATTAAATTAGTCTATTAAATGAAATAATTTTTTTTTGCTTTTTCATGGTTGAAAGATAAAAGATAGTTTTTAAATGTATTATCTTATTATTTAAGATTTAAATTCATCGGGATTGATTCTTGTAGTATTTCATAAAATTATTTATCTATTACAGTCGTACTAAAAAATAAAATTCAAGCAATACTGATAGAATCAATCACTGTCAATGTACACTCGTTCTTGTTCTCATACGATTTTCTTTTTTTATCTGAAATAATATATATATATATATTTGTACCTTAAAAACTAATTTATATACACCTTTGAAGTAATTTCATTCATAAAAGAATGCATTGGCCTTTGTTTTTGAATATTATTCAAGAATTATAGTGATGTACTTAAGCGATTAAAATATCCTACATTTTCGATACAGTAATCAGCGCATCTAGATATTCGTTTTTAATGTATGTACACGTAATTATCAGTACTTCCAAAACCGTTAAACAAACATTTGCTGTAATGCTCATAGCAAAAAAAAGTATATAGTAAAATCGAGTAAACGCTATCACATTTTGCATTGCGAAGATTACCCGGATGTTTTATGCAAAGTTCAAGTAATTCACTCTTACTGTTCTTTTCTCTTTCCTGGTTAGTTTAGCAAGGATGCAAATTTATACTGTTTCCTTTTGAGAAGATAGTCAATGTGAATTTACTCGCTGACCCTGCAGCATTCATGTCACCGTGTTTCTCAAACGCAATTAAAAAAGGTCATTGGCTTATTAGAGATGTGTGAGACATGGTCCATATACTAAGTCGGGTGTTCGAATGATTTCGGAAATTAGTAGGTTCTTTTAGAAATGATGTTACGCCAAAAGTAGCCAACAAATGAACATCAACGCCAACCAGAGAAATACCCTCGACAGAAATTGCTCTTCTTCAAATTGCGGTGTGCCCCGAGGTGCTGTAGAATTTAATTAATTCATTCGTTTTAACTTCAGCCAAAAGAAACAAAAATACTTGTTTAAATTTACCTGTACTTGGTCGCGCTTCTCCCATATTAAAAGTGGAGGTAAAAAATCCGAATGGAAAAGCGCCGATTCCAAACGACATATGAAATCCTCCGTCTCCAAAACCAAAACCAGGAAATCCAACATTTGCTTCAGGTTCCGTTCTCTGTCCGGCAGGACGTGGTGGTACATTGTTTCTGTGAATAATAAAAGTCAGATTCATTAACTTTAAAAACTCTTGTATTTTTTTCAAAATACTTCCTAAGCATAGGTGTTTTCTATAATTTTTATGATGTGTTCCGTCATTATTCACAAACCTTGGATCTTCTTGCTTTGTTGCTCCTCTTCCGTACAATGGAATTACTTTTTCTTTACTAATTGCAGCTTTGCATACGGGGCAAACTTGTTTTGTAGGACGAGTTTCAAGCCACTGATGAAGACACGGCCAACTAAAAAAAAATTATTTAAGTTAACAAACAGTATCACATTTGAGAAAAATTTCATACGATGTTGTGAAAATTAATTAATTAAATTAATTAAATGGATGAATTAATTACTAAAGCCTACCAAAATAAGTGACCACACATGCTGACAACCGCATCCTTGGCAGTATCAAGACAGATATTACATTCGAATGTTCGGTCATCTTTTTCTTTCTCCTCTGTCGCAGATCCCGAGGGCTTTGATGGTCCAGCTTGTTCCTCCGCTTTGCTCATTTTTTAAGTTTATCTGCACAGAAAAACAAAAAACACTTATTATCGTTATTGTATACCTACTTAATTTAGAATTGTTAAATAACTATTTATTATTTAATTACTGAGACAAAATAGTTATTTAAATTTCCATTTTTTTAAAATTTTTATCATCGCTCACGTAGTAGTTCGGGAGTTTCCTCGTATAAATATATCAGCATTACAACTCAGCATTACAAAATAAAATCATGTCAGGATAAAAGCATGTTTTCTGATTAGAGTGAAATAAACATAATTTAGAATAAAAACTGCCGTGCGTCATAAATAACCTAAAAATAGTACGATAAGAATATTAAGAAAGAGCACTAATATAAATACCAAAATCCATAAAATATAAATTTCCAGAAAAGTGAAAAACTATAGTCTAAAAATATTTTTTCGCATACGTCATGTTTCGTCATAGGTGATTGAAATCGTAATTGAGCATCATTATCATTACCGCAATCATATCGCAGACTTAGGAAGCTTATGAAACATCAAAACTGTCAAAACAAAACCGATAAATTTAATCACACCTGTTATCTGATTCTGATGGCAATATTTCCTTGTACGGAAAACAACATCGATGAATTGTCAAAATTCATGCGGCATTTTCTAACATTTTCTAATTTTACACCGCAAATCAATACCTAACCTCTTTGTCGATACCAGAAAAGACGAATTGGGCAAATTTACGATTTGACAAATGTTAGACGTGCTTTATAAATTTACTCCAAACTATATACTGGCCGAATGTAAATAACAATCATATCAAACTCGACACATGAACAAGAAAAGAAAGAACAAATAGTCAAAATGTTGGAATGATACGTTGTAGTTGTACATTTCAAAAAATTAAAGTGAATTTGGATCCGATATTAAGAGATTGACAGAAAAATATTGCGAGTAGCAATCTCGACGGCTTTGAGCTTTGAGGGATTTCTGATTACTGGGGTAGACAGTTGTCAAGCGGAGGTCAAACTTTCAGATAAGATTCCTTGCCAATATTCTGCCACTATAAACGTAATTCACTCGTGACACTTACGCTGTCGGCACAACAAGCCCTCCGAACACAGAAATGCTTTTTTACGTTCCCGAAAAATCTGGCGGACCGCCCGAATCCTAAGTATTATACAATTGCGCAAGTACTTAGTACTAACAGATGATTTTCATGATTTCTCGAGAAACGGATGTTCCAAACAACACGTAAGAGATTTGACTTTTATCAAACAAGTCTTTTTATGCTAACTGCTAGTGAAGATTTTAGCACTGCACATATCCGGGTTTATTTTGATGCAAACTGTTTAAGAGACGCTTTGAAAATCGAGCAAATTGTATTTATTTCGCATTTTTCTATTGTACACTTGACTAACCGAGTTTTGCAGACGAGTCCTTGACAGAAATCTCAATTCTGAATTTGATTTATTTGTCGATATTGTTACGAACCGTATTACCGACTAAATTTAATTTTGTAAACGTAGTTTGTGTACTGTACATTAGAGGGCCCTGAAGTCGATTTTAAAGAAAAATAAAAAAAAGGGTAAATTCAAATTTCAAATTTTTAGGGATAAAAATTATTATTTTTTTTACTTATATTCACTTCGTTAGTGCAAGAATATGTTGTTTTTTATTAATATAAAGAGAATCGTTAATTAATGCGGGGCTTTTGACTAAATAACAGATTGCGAAATTTATTGATTTAACATTTCCTTAGATTTCAGTGCTAGGTGTATCTTATTAAGATGTTTTTTTACGTTTCTGGAATGCTTTAAAGGTATGTGTTAATTATTATTATTGAAAAAACATTTAATATTTGTAAAAATTTTTGGGTCAATTTTTTATATTGAAATTTGAAAATTTATCAATAAAAAAAAAACTTTTCAATATTACTATAAGGGAACTTAATGTGGATCAATGTTGATTTTCTCTGTCACTTCATTTTTATTATTCATGATAATTTTTTAGGGAAACATTTTTTTACACAAAGAAAATTATTTTCATAACACCTACATTAAAAATTCGCCTTTCGATGCTTGTAAAGCGGGGCGAAAGTAGCAGTTTCAACCCCAGGGTTGAAAGTAACAAACAGCTGACAGAAACTGCAATTCGTGACGTGACTTCGTCGCTAAAGCGACGCACGTGCGCTTTAGCGACGGAGTCACCTCACGAATTGCAGTTTCTGTAAGTTGTTTTTTACTTTCAACCCTAGGGTTAAAACTATGCTACTTTCGCCTCGCTTTAAGGCATCGAGTCGAATTTTTAATTTATATGTTATGAAAAATTGTATTAGTGACTTGGGGAGAAGCAACGATGACAACTCGTGTGATATCAATCACTGACGGAAGTTTTGGATAGAAATCCTATCAGAATGAATCCGACTTATTCCGAGCCAATCCGAAATCTGTATCCAAGCCGTTCCGAACTATTTCGAGGCCAATCCGAAGCATTTTCTCAATCCAAATCAATCCCAACCTATTTTGAAAATACATCCAAACTGTTATCTGAATGAACGCGATGCCAATTTTCAATTCGCAATAATTCGACCTTTCAATCCGAATGAATCCGAGATTAATCCGAAACAAGTTTTCAATCCGAGTGAAAAGTTTGTTCGGAATAGCCTCGGATTCATTCGGATTAAAATTTTGAATTTATTCGCACTGAAAACTTGTTTCCGGATTAGCCTCGGATTCATTCGGTTTGGAATTTCGGATTGGTTCAGCTTAAAAACTTGTTTCGGCTTCATTTGAATTAAAAGTTCGGATTGATTTTCAAATTTGGATTGATTCGAATTATAAAAATTTGCTTCGGATTGGCCTCAGAATAGCTCGGAAAGGCTCGGATACAGATTTCGGATTGGTTTGGATTCATTTAGATAGAATCTCTATCCGAAACTTTCACTAGGGTAATCTCACACTCGTTGAAATCGTTGCCTTTCTTCCCTAGTTACGTAATATTTCTATTTCTAAAAACTGATGTGTTTAGGTATAATGTGCACTTCTTATGTATAAACATAAATTTTGGACAAAATGGTTATTTTGAAAAATATTTTTATATAATAATAAAATATATAACTAATTTTTTTCAAGGTCATAGATATACAGGGTGGAAACGTAATGGCTTACATACATGGAGCAAAATGCTACCCCTCATACACCGATGTACACAAAAAGCCCTGGTACAGAGGTTTTTACACCTACAAAATGTTTTCACTCCTTACATTTGGATGTGATTCAATGCATGTAAGCCGTTACGTGTCCACCTTGTATATCTGTCTTTATAAAGAGTAAAAAAAAATTGGATTTTAGGAAATTTGCATTTTGTGCTGACCTTTTTGTGTAGAGTTTGTGCATTACACAGTTTGATTTGTAAGAAGTGAAATTTTTTTTATCTGTGTACAAATATAAAATAAGTAAAATAAATAAAGTAAATAAAAGTAGTGAACCACCAGTCATGGAAATGAAGTTCAATGAAAAGAAGCGATTGTACTTTGAAACGTTTCGGTCACAGTTTTGGACCCTCAAAAAAGGTCGAGACTATAAACACACAACAAAGTAAATAAAATAAATAAAATAATTAAAATAATAAAAAATTAAATAATCAAACAAAATAGTTTTAAAAAATAGGAAATCTGGTCCACATTAGGTTCTCTGACCCTATGGACTTGAAGATAGTTAAATATTATATATTGCAATTTGTAATTAAAATTATTTATATCATTAAAAATTCAATCCCTAGATACGATTTCCATTTATGCTAATTTCTTTTATCTGTTTTCAGGTTGTTCTGAAGCACTACCACCATCATAGAAATTTATAACTGAACTTTTAAAAATGCGGCAAAACGACAGTGGGGAATCGCCCCCAAGATTGGGCTCTAGGGGACCCAGTGCCACAGGTTCATCTAAAATGAAAATTACCACTTCCGACAAATTTCGTAGACCGCATCGATCGATTCCAAAGCACAAATCATCGCTTCTGCATAAAAGACAGATCATGCGTGTAACTGATAATGGAGATGATGTTACTCCGAAGCTACTAATTCATAATGATTATGGTGCAATGGAGGATAAACAATTAACTGCCTTCGATGCTATAGGAGGCTCAATAACCGGTAGCAATACATTTTTGAACGTAACTTCTTCTGTTGTTGGAGGACTTCGATTAAGCTCGTCCAATGTGGTGTCATCTTCAATTCATACAGCAATCCTCGGAGGTGATGAAATCCATATGGATAGTCTCCTCTCAACTCAAAAAATGGACGAACCAGTTGTCGAAGAGGATAAAGCACCTTCACAATTTCGTTTACCTAGGTAAAAATAGTTCTATAATAGTTTAAAGGATTTTATTCGCTTTGTAAGAAGTCTTTCTAAAAAGCCTTTCTATTTTTATATGTATAAGTACCTTTTTAAAGATACTAATTAAAAATATAAATCTTTAGATTTGACTCCATCATCTTTTACACCAAACCAAAAAAGGTGACGATTACATTGAAAGAAACAGAGACCTTTTTCATGTTCGAGATGCCACAGCTAACTGAAGATAAAACAACACCGGAAGGTGCTGCTGTTGTAGCAGAAAATGAGAGATACAAGTTCATTACAGTTGGTGCTGGATCCAATAGGAAACTTACTGATGCTGAAACTCAAACGCCCCAAGTTCATACAAAAGTTCGAGGAACTTATTTAGGAAAACAACCGAGACGAAATCAAGGGACTTTTGTCAGCAATTGGGAGATGTATGATACTTATCAGACCTTAGATTCCATGGATGAAATAAATGGACTATTATATCCTCAGAGCGACAACTCTAGAAAAAGTGGAGGGGATAATGTTAGTTTTAAAAAGTCCTAATGAAGATCTAGATTATCTCTGTGATTGATATTAATTTATCTACCATCTTTTTCAGAAACAGAGTCACAAGTTTTCCGAAATAGAAACTCAACCCGAAGTATTAAGTCAGGATGATCAATTGCTTCAGATCTGCCTCAACAACCCCTTTAAAGAAGCAGTACGTGTAATTTCGAGGATCCTATCCAGCAACTTATTCATTACAGCTCAAAAACGATTCACAGGTCTCATAAAACAAGATCCTTATGCCATGGATCTAGAATTTACCTACAGTTTAGATCTACTCTGGATATTCTCTTCCAAAGCCGTATTTGGAAGATCTGTTACTTGTTTCTGTTGGAGTTACGAAAACTCCAGTGTTCTTGCAGTAGGTTACAGCTGTTGCCCAAAAAACACCGAAGGCAAAGAGGGTGTTTTAATTCTTTGGTGTGCCAAAAATCCAAGCTACCCTGGTCGAACCTACTTCTTTAACTCTGCGGTTTCCAGTCTCGACTGGAGCAAGGAGAGACCAAATTTGCTGGCTGTTGGTTTTTATGATGGTGTTGTCAAAGTACTCGATGTAACGAGTAGAGATCTGTTGGTAGTGCGGCAGAGTCAAAGAGAAACGTCTCCCTCTTATGAACCTCATTGGCAAATACAGTGGTGGAGTGAGGACGATCATTTTGATCATCAAGAATTTATATATACGTCTAATCAAGACGGTAGAGTCTTTTGTTATCGTACTAGAGAAGACTTTATCTGTACGGAAGTAATGAAGGTACCAAGAATCGAAGGAAAGATTGAAGGAGTGCAGAAGACTATACATGGTATCTTCTACGATGTTCCAATCAGCAGAAACCCTGCAGTATTGGTGCTTCGAAAGCATCCAACTTTGAGCAGCATCTACTTTGTTGGTACTGATGAAGGATGTGTACATCGATGTTCAACCAACTACTTGCATCAGCATATTGAGAGCTTTTTGGCTCACGATGGACCTATTTACTCAATGGAGTTTTCTCCATACTGTTCGAAAATTTTCCTAACAGCAGGTGCAGATTGGTGTACTCGCATCTGGGTTGAGGGGATTACAGAACCTCTTATTACTCTCTCGACTAAGATGGCCTGGGTAAGATGTGCTGCATGGTGTCCTACCAACTCTACAATTATCGCTACTATTGTCGATAATGAAATTTGCATCTGGGATATTAAAAGAAAAACGTACATACCTACTTCGATAACAATCTTGCCAAAAGAATGCACTTTGCTTTTGATAGAGTTTACCAAGAATGGAAATCAATTGGTTGCTGCGGATAGTAAGGGTGCGGTTTATATTTATAATCTGGAAAGAATGCCTTTTCCTCCGCTTGATCAAGTTCAGGTTTTGATGAGTTCAATCGAGAAGGCTCTGGCTATTAAACCTGCTCTTCTTAAAAAATTGAAAAAGCTGGGAGTTACGTGAGGTGGTATACATAAGAGAGAACTTTAGCTTCTATATAGGAGAAATTCTGAGACATTGATCGTTCTTTGCTTATTCCTTTTTTAAAACTATTATACCTTAAATCAAAATAAGAGAAATTTTTAGACAAAAATTGTAAGGTTTTTTATTTTAATTTTATATTAATATTCTTGTGAGCTTAGGAAATTTGAAAATCAGAAATAATATGATCTTTCAAATTGATAAATTCGAATTAGAACAGGTCAGCTTTCTATCCGTTCACCCACATCAGATTTAAAGTGTCAACATTTGATAGTCGGCAAAATAAATTAAAAATACCAGTAAACTTAGCAAAGAGTAACATCGATTGCAAAAATGCCAAATTTCCCCTTTTTGGTAAAAGGACCAAAGAAATAAAATAAGTACTTTCTCAATATTTAAAAATTTGCCCTTTTCTTTGCAAGGGATGTTTGCTTAGAGTCTCCTTTTTACAAATCAGAAATTCTATATCGGAAAAATCAATTAGAAATACCAGTAAGCTTAGAAAAAAGCAACGTCGATTGCAAAAATGCAAAATTTTTTCACATTTTGGAACAAGTGGAAATAAATCAGAGCTTTCTCAATAATTAAAAATTTCCCATTTTCTATGTGGGGGATGTTTACATATTTAGAGTCTTCTTTTTACAAATCAACATTTAATAGTCGGCAAAATCAATTTAAAATACCAGTAAACTTAGCAAAAAGCAACATCGATTGCAGAAATGCCAAATTTACACTTTTTGGAAAAAGGGCCAATGAAATAAAATAAGGACTTTCTCAATAATTAAAAATTTGGCCTTTTCTTTGTTCGGGATGTTTGCTTATAGTCTCCTTTTTACAAATCAATATTCTATAGTCGGAAAAATCAATTTAAAATACCAGTAAACTTAGAAAAAAGCAATGTCAATTGCAAAAATGCAAAATTTCCACTTTTGGAAAAAGGTGGCCAATGAAATAAAATCAGGGCTTTCTCAATAATTAAAAATTTCCCATTTTCTTTGTGGGAGATGTTTGCTTAGAGTCTCCTCGTTACAAAAAAACTATTGCCGGCCAACAGGATTAATTACAAATATCAATAAACTTAGAAAAAAGCAACATCGATTGCAAAAACGCAAAATTTCCACTTTTTGGAAAAAGTAACCAATGGAAAACAAATCAGGGCTTTCTGAATAATTAAAAATTCCCCCTTTTCTTTGTGGAGGATATTTGATACAAATCTCCTCGTTACAAAAAATTTTGCTGGTCGGCAGCATTAATTGAAAATATCAATAAACTTAGAAAAAAACAACAACGATGCAAAAATGCCAAATTCTTCTTAAAACTTTGATTTTTTAAAATTCTTTGAATTTGTTTGAATTGGTTTGAATTCTTTGAGTTTTTAAATTCAGGTGTACATCAAAATTGCTAGTTTGAAAATAATTTAAGGTACACATCAAAATCGATGGAAGAGATAAATTCGTTTCCATCCGTCTCTATAGGTTTCTGCAAGCCTCTATTTGTTTCTATCCGTTTTTATCCTAAAATTGTTTACTTATAAATTCAGTTCCAATCTGGTTGGTGATGTACGAATTGGGCCTCTCTTTCGGGGTCCGAAAGTGATTTTCACTGCAGGCCCATGGAGCGTTGCGTACGTGTGATCGAACAAAAATAAAGGGAAACGGTAGAGATTTGCACTCGGGACGTCGCGTCGGGACTCATTCTGAACGTGGGCCTCGAACTGCCTGGGCCTTAGGTGCGGATGGCTGCATCGCTAAAGGACTACAGACTACAGGAAGTTCGGAGAATGTCCAGTTCTGTCCTGGTAGAGGGGCTTCCCTGCGCCGCTTGCGGGCACGAACTGCGCTACTGCAGTCAGCAGGCAGTCTTATTACGTCCGTACTCAACTACGCGAACTAAAAGTACACACTTCTTAAGCCGGTAATTTCAATAATAGTTCACGCAAGGTCGCAAGGCCCAGTCCAATCAGCTGTTGTTGACAAGGTCCCACTATTGACTTTCCTCATGCAACATAGATTTACTGTTCGTGGTTTATGGATCTTGAATATCAATTTTCAATTCATGAGTGATTAAAATTTCCGGTCTACAGTAGTTCTTATGGTGTTCCCTCTTCTTTATGCTAATAACCAGAAATATGGACTGGATTCGTTGATGACTTCCCTTCCAGTTTGGAGGTAAATTTTTAAAAGGATGTTTTGCTTCTTTTTTGACACTAAATTGTCACTAATGATAAATCATTTTCTGCGAGAATATTAAATTTGCTGAAATTATTACTAATGATACAATCTAATTCTGCTCAATTCAGAATCGAAATTGGTATGATATAGTATCGGCTATATTTGCAGAGTGTTTAATATCACACTGGTGAGTCTATCCTCTCATCTCCACTTGTTTTTCATTGTTTTACTTATCATATTTTATTATTATTCATTGATTTTACCCAAAACTTTTAGCATTGCCCTTTAAAACATACCCTAATCATAATTTGACTCATTGCTGTTTTTTTCCTCACTTCGTTGAGGGCATGCAAAAAAACTACATTTTTTATGAAAGTCATTTTCAGGTGAAAATGACTTTCATGTTCTTCGGTTTACGGATTGCATAAAGGTCAACTACCTTCTTATTCTTATAACGGTACAGTTAATATTTTGTTCAAAAATATATCGATAACACTTCGAAGAGAAAATTAATATCGATGACCTTTAAAGGAAATCTTTGTTACGAATAAATTTTGATTCTAATCTATTTAAAATCATTGAAAGAAATCAAGAAAAAAATTTGTCTCCCGTCAACGACCGACAAGTATTTTATAATGCAGTCACGTTGGCTTAACGCTTAACCCATTACATTTTCATGCGTGAAGAATTTTTCCACAGTGAAAACTGAGATGTCATCACTCCATGTGAGCACTTTTAGAATCATTGTATTTTAACTTCAGGTGCAACAAAAACGAAATTGATTATCTTTGTGTCTTTTCATTTAAAAATCAAAAGTCCAAGACTATTTGGTTCCTTTAATTTTAAATAATTAATTTACATTTGAACCTAAAAATCTGTACAATATTCAAAGAGCTTATTATTCAATTATAAATCGTCTCGAAATAGAAATAACATTTACTAAATTGCTGAAGGTAAACAGGAAAAGCCTGATAATACATAATACATAATAAATAGAAAAGAAAATAATTAGTATTCAGGCAGTTGTCGTTGGTTGGAATCAGTGTAAGGATAAAGAAGAACGAATTACTCGGTACTTAGGTGAACTTGTTTATCAAGTTACCCGAAGCTGCACTTGGTGATGAAGATTGAACGTGCTTACATGATGGGGAAAAACTATAACTACAGTTGACTTCTATAAAGACGCTAAGAAAAGGAAAGAACACGTTTTCCTGCAATAAAACTCGTTCTGAAGGCACTTTACCTTTTACTGCTTGATAATTATTATAAAATCTTTCCTTCTTCTTATTTGCTCTGATGGTGAATTTATACTTTCAAATCATTTTTATAGCAGATTGAAGATATAATTATCTTTATTGTTAATATGCAGTAATTAAGATAATGTATAAATTTTTAATGTATAAATTTCAATAAATTATAATAGAAGTACACGTATACAATTCCAGATTAGGATTGACATTTTTAATTAAAATATTTACAAAGTTCAATTTATGAGACATGTCTTTTTTCTCGTGTCAGAAGCTTTAATTACTTTATAAACATTCTAAGACATACGTGTTTGTAATAAAACGCTAGCGAAGAAAGTTATTAGTTCTAGGCGTCATTACAAATCTTGTTTTTATTTTATTCAGTAGTAAATTGCTTATTGTAATATCGGGTCTGGCGCTGAATTAGAAAAACATGCTATTTAACAGTTTTACACATACTCCAATGTAAGCTAATAAAACCTCAAATTTATGGATAAAAATTTTCGCAAAAAACGCAACGGCAATACAATCTGTACAATTTTCTAATTGTTTACGAATTAATCAAAAAAAATAGGGATAAAATTTAAATTGAATTGTGACATGTTGGAAGACATGTCGTATTTTTCATTAACCCTCTATATGAAATCGTTGATAATATTTCATAAACTTTAAGGATCGGCAAACGTTTCGGCCCAAGCAGGAGCCCTCTTCAGTGCCAAATAGTAATAACAGTCATGCAATTAAGAATCACTAAAATAATATAAACTAATAATAAAAACATGCCTGACTTATTATGAATTATTTTAGTGATTCTTAATTGCATGACTATTATTACTATTTGGCACTTAAGAGGGCCCCTACTTGGGCCGAAACTTTTTCCGATCCTTAAAGTTTATTTTACAACTAAGTAGATCTTAAGAAATAGACTCCATAGCTAATGAAATAAAATTTAAACTGTTTCAATTATCTGCAACCGAAATAAACTATCATATCGGTTCAATATTATTGTGGAAGGTATAATTTCTTATCCTTTACTTTTTTTTCTGATGTTATTTTCATAATCTTTCGACGCTTTATGCAGCATAAACAATTTTTTACGGGAAAATTAAAACTCACGTCTGTTAAAGGATTAAAAGGTAGTAAAATCCCAATCGACCTGGATTACTGGAAATTTATCTCTCGCGAGATAAGTTCGTGTGTGTATAGACCGAATAACGTATCATGCAGCAAGACATTCTTCCAATTTACGTTACGAGAGTTTTACCAAGAGTTTATTAACATAATCGTAAGATAAATGCATCTCATAAAATTAAAAAACTCGCACCACAGCTCTGTTTTCCATGAGATCCTTTATGTCCCTATGGATCCTTTTTTGGGTTTGGGCGATCATACATGATATACATATATACGAAGGACGTAATCGTACGTCACTATAATTTTATCGCAGAAGAAGATTCTACTTGTGCTTGCTGAGTAAGCATCCTCATTATCGTGAAAACTGGACGAATCGGCGGAATTGCATCCATGGGATTTTATATCGACCCAAGATTCTAATAATACGTTGCAGAATCAACTACAACGCATTTCGGAAGAATTTAAAGCTTGGGCTTTGTGACATAAAAGATACAAAGTATAAAAACGAAAGATATGATTTAACCTGATTCTAAAAATTGTCTGCAACAAACATTAAGGACCTCAGTAGCAGTGGATGAAATACGAAATGAAATGTCTATCCATTTTTATCCACAGTTATCCATTTTAATAATTTTTCTACCCTGCTTTATCATCGTTTTGGAATCGTATATTCATTACAGTATTTCATAAATCCACTACAATAATTCTTCGTGGTTATCAAATAAAAATCTTTAGATTTAATTGAAACTTTTATGTTAGAATTTTTTCTTTTCATTGTGAGAAATTTTCTATTCATTTATAACTGTTTCTGTTAGTTTCAATCTATTTCTATCCTTCCAATATCAGTAGCCGTTATACAATTGATATGATATTGATCGGTCATCATCAGTCTCATCATTTCTGTCACAACTTTTAAGCCAACTGAGGAGTCGACAAAGTTATTTCTCAGACAAAAGAGACATAAGGATGGTCCAGGCAATATTATTCGTATCCTTTCCAGAGCCACACTCGCTGATTCTCGTTTCTGGTCCTCTAAAGAAAAAGAAGTTCCAAGCCCCAGGCGATATGTAACACGCTCACCCCACTTTTTAGCCGCGTACCGTTTTTTAAAGACTTTTAAAGCATTACTTGTCCCAGATGGTTTAAATTTTTAAAAAATGCACGAACCCATTGTCATTATTTTCAGTGCGAAAAATTCAAGGTCCATTCGAGTTTATGTCTTCGTATTTATTCTCGTCTTAATACTTTCTGAAGTGAAATTGTTAAAAGTACATCATTGGATGAGTTAAGCAAGTTTGTAGTAAGTATTATATCTACATTGAAAAAAAAATTACCATCGAATGTCAGTAAACAATCCTAGATGAATAAAGAATTGTTTACAATCACAAGAATACATTTGTGATTTAAAAAAAGAATAATAATTATTTTTCTGCTTCCATATTATTTATGAGTTCGGTACGATCAAAGTATTTCTTTTTTATTACTGAAATTCATAGGTACTTATCAATAAATATATGAAAATCAATTCACAGGTACTGTTCAGTACATCCATTGGATATTTTTCCTCTGAAGAATATTAAAAGCATTATTTATTTCTGATCAAAGGAGGATGTTTTGGATTTTTAAATAATTTTTAACTTGCTTTCTTATACAGTATTTACCTTCTGAAATGGAACTACCTTTAGAGTAAAATCTTCGAAAAGGCGGTAGCAATTTACTATGTTAAATGCGTATTATGTTGTAACTTACTGCAAAGAGCCGTCTGTTTCGCGGTTAGTCTGTACGTAGCACGTGTATTGCATTGCCATGGTCTTTAGAAAGATAAGTATGGAGTCGAAAGAAAGGATCCTGGGTGCCGGCAGCATTCGTGATGATGCGAGCGTGACTCGCTTCCTCTTTACCATTAAAATCTATATCTAATGTAACATACATGTAACATATACAAATGTACTAGAATTTTACATTATTAATACCTAAGTATTCATAATATCATTGAATAGTTGTAATT
This sequence comes from Euceroptres primus, assembly GCA_037177015.1. Classification (NCBI taxonomy): domain Eukaryota; kingdom Metazoa; phylum Arthropoda; class Insecta; order Hymenoptera; family Figitidae; genus Euceroptres; species Euceroptres primus. Next base: position 4,351 of record JBAGKK010183638.1, on the reverse strand, counting down.
TTAAAATCAAGTTTCGAAAAATATGTATGGGTCTATTTTAGTATTAATACACTCCCGCCAGAAAGTTTGGGTACATTTGGATTGACCGTTTGAAAAAGCATGCTTCACTTCAATGCAGAAAATCTGTGCAGAAATTGAGTCTACGACTTTCAAACATGGACTGTTTGAAAGTTTAGAAAATTTTGCGTCGAATGCGTTTATACCTAAATCAATTGAATAAACGAGTCGAAAAATATTTGACTTGAAAGTGAGAGATTTTTTCAGCAAAGTTATTATTTTGAAATCTTACGTTCAAGTCTTCGCCAAATCTAAAAAAGTGTTTTAAAAAATTTGACAAAATCATAAAATCAAGAGTAAATCCTATTCTTTAAATCTAGACCAAAAAAATTAATAAATTTTCAATAATTGACGAGTAATCATAAAAAATATTTACTCGTGTAAAAGAAATTTTTTGGAAACCAAAAGTACAAGATTTTTCATTCGCGTTCAATTGTCATTGTGTTTAACCTCAGATTTCATCGCATATACTCCCAGCAAGAGAGCGCCGTTTTGGGTTAAAAATTTTAAATACCTATAGGTATTTAAAATTTTTTAAAATATGTATTTAAATATGTAAATATGTAAATAAATAATTATGTAAATATGTATTTAAAAATTTTAAATACCCATAGGTATTTAAAATTTTAATTCTAACCCGGCGCTCCCTTGCAGGGAGTGTATGCGATGAATGACAATTGAAAGAGAACGAAAAATCTTGTACTTTTGGTTTTCGAAAAATTTCTATTACACGAGTAAATATTTGTTATGATTACTCGTCAATTATTGAATATTTATTTATTTTCTTAGTCTAGATTTAAAGAGAAGGATTTACTCTTGATTTTATGATTTTGCCAAATTTTTGCCAACACTTTTTTAGATTTCGCGAAGAGTTGAACGTATGATTTCAAAATGATAACTTGCTGAAAAAACCTCTGATTTTCAAGTAAAATATTTTTCAACTCGTTTATTAAATTGATTTAAATATAAGCGTATTCGACGCAGAATTTTCTAAACTTTCAACTTCAACTTCTGCACAGATTTTCTGCATTGAAGTGAATCATGCTTTTTCAAACGGCCAAAATACAAATGAAAACATGAGAATGACAACCCAGTAAAGACCATTTGAAGTTGGCTCCTAAATTAGGTTATTTTAACTGCAGTCGGACCTCCACCATGTCATATTCCCCGCAACTAATCTTGATCGTTTGCCCCTACTCTCGAAAAGGCGTTTGCGCAGATAGTTTACACCCACACATGGATACATACGTGTGTGCACAAATGCCTGCTGCGCAACTTCCAATTTCTCCTCTGAACTACCTCCATCAAGTAATAATTCCCCCCGAAATTATGACATGGTGGAGGTCCGACTGTATTACTTTGGCCACTTAGTGGCCAACTTCAAATGGCCTTTAACATGTCTTCAAATGTACCCAAACTTTCTGGCGGGAGTGCGCATTTTACTGCTGAAGTACTATTTATAATTTTAAGTGTTACTCTTAATTATAATCATATAATATAGTCAATACACTATAATTTATTGTCGCAGAATAATTTGTGTCTTATAAACATTTATAAATAGGATCCTACGATCTTCTTATAATTGATCCACCATGAAAAATATGTACTTCCATCTAGTGCAATCTTTTACTTTACTTGTAGGCTAAAACTTACAGGTGGATATCGTATGATTAAAGTGCATAAAAGTAGTTAATTGTAGCTTTTGTCAATGTCTTTTTAATTGATTTAGTAATTAACGTACATCCAACCGTAGCCAAGAGTTGAGATAAGTATAACTTACAGGATGTCAACTTTCTAGCACTTGCATGTTCCACTTATATGCCATTTTTTCCTTTTAGTAACATGAGTGCTTTATAATTAACACGTCAATCTTGAATTATAATTAATGGTTCATACATTGTATTACAAAAACACATGTTGAGTTGAGAATGTAAAAATTGCTTTCATTCAAAATCAGTTGCAATTTCTTTGAATCAAATTGCAGTCTGATTTATTTTACCAGAGACTATGTTACCGTATGTTCGATGAATATAATAGTATATTTACTGAAAAACTTTCTATATTATCTGATTAACGGTTTGAATTTGAATTTCAGATTAATAGATTCCATTCTTCTCATAAAGTTTGCTTATCTGGATAAATAAAAAAATCTTTGTACATTTTACGGTTAAGCCCATTTCGAAAGATTCTGGAATAATCTTAGATCGTGGGAAACTAGATGCTTCCACCAGTTTCCAATCTGACGACTCTACAACTGATAGGTGCAGTTTCTCTATATTTCTCTCTCGTATCTCAAAGCTGGCGATTAATGCGGGCTGTCTGCAGTGGATTTGCTGCAAGGTCTTGTTACTTGTTACGTTCTTTGCGACACAGCAAATAGGAAATGTACACCTTCAAATTGGCACTTCTTAAATGAAGTTTGAAGATTTTATTCCAGTTTTAACGCTTGTTTAACCTTTTTGACACTTAAAAATCGTGTTTAATGAAATGTTATCCTTAGTTTTTATGTGTACCTTTAAAAAAAATTGTATTTTCCAACGAAGACGTGATTGAGGCACCTTAAGGATATGGTATCCGATATGGGACACCGGTCTCAATATCCGGTTCCTCTCAATATATAAAATATAATCCTCGAGTTTGAATCCGTTGCCAAGAGATAATGCCTCAGATCGCACCCGCAACCATATAATTACGCGTGCACGCCTCTACATTTCTGTGGGGTGAACCAATATGCGTGTATGCGTGCTGGACAAGTAATACACGCTAGTTAAATTCATGGTAGAAAGTGTATTCGAGCGCTCGCATGGATGATTTACACCGTTGCTGATTCTCGTGCATTCCTACGCTTTTACGCTTGGGCATCGAGAAAACCATAGCTTCACCACCCCGAGGTCCTATGGGTTCACACAGTATCGACATTAACTCATTCTGAAACCCCGGGCAAATGTACCCCTTCCCCTCAAATCCACCTCTTTAGAATCTTTAGATCACAAAGGTCAGGGTCAAATAAATCCTTTACTGAAAAATGATACAGGTCTATGGTAAAGTTGCCTAACTTGCCACACTTAATATTTCGAAAAAAGCATATTAGCAGATTTCTAGTTATTTAAGTGCTTTTTTCTATATGTATTGCAAGTCAATTGAAGCATCCGCCAAAAGAACGTACTATGAACCAAAATGTCTTTTTTGTAACACGGTGCATAGGTGTGTAGGACTTTCAACGTATGTATATACTTTATCTATACTTTTTTAAGGAAACTTTTTTGTTCTTTTTAAGGGAACATATTTTGTTCTTTTTTCTTGTCACTTTTGGCACAGGGTCGGGTTGCGAACCTGACAGCCGACCCGTCCTAAAGTTATTTTGTACATTACTATCTATTTCGGTCTACTTACGTACGCCCTACAAAAGTACATTCTTTGTACTTGTTACAAAAATATCGTGTGCGATATTTGCAGAAACTTGGCAGGTCTGACTCGTGTGAAGTTAGCAGCACTCGTTCTGGAACTGCCTACTTTCCGTACTTGACACACAATATATTATTATTGGAATCTATGTTCATAGCAAATTGATAAAAGTTTGATCGATATCATAATTTATTTCATGATATATGCACTATGATTTAGAAGAAAAGCAATTTTGGTTCATAGAACGTTTTTTTGGCGGATGCTTCAAGTATCAAAAAAAAAAACAGAATGAAAAAATAATTTTAAAATATGAATGGTACAGTAATTCAAAGGAAGTACTGAGTGTTTTGTTAAACACAAATACGTTGACTACAACCATTAACTAGTACCTCTAATTATAAGGAACAGAATAGAGAATCCTGTAGTGCTTCGTTTCGAAAAAGTCCAATCTCGGTTCGCCTTATTTGTCGTGCATAAATAACAGATTAATGCTGAGAGATATGGTGGTATAATGCAAATCCGAGTTCAGAGTTTGTAGCATCTAATTAAACGAGTACATGGTGACTCATTCCAAAGGCTTAATTGAACTGAAAGTGCAACATTTATTAATATTCCTGCTAAATATATGAATCTTAGTTTTTGGCTTCTGTATCACAGTATTGTATAGAGAGAAAATAAAAGAAAAAACTAAGGATACAATTTTCTGCAGGTAATTTTTTAGAGGAATAACTTTATTGTTTGATTTTCCTGTAAATATATGGGCATATCTCAGAAACCTTTCATTATTGTGTCCCTCAAAGATATCTATGTAGTTTTAATAAATATCAAATTAATTTTTGTTTCAAGGTATGTATTATAGTGTAAACTATACTGCACAAATGGTTTTAAA
>JBAGKK010183533.1:0-23005 GCA_037177015.1 Euceroptres primus | reverse complement strand
TGTGTGTGTGTATGTCACTTTATATGTGACGATTTCTCCGTTTTTGAGTGAGACAGAAAGCTTTTGGGTATGTTGATAGGAAAAAATTTGGATCATAAGGTAAGTAATTCAAGATATTAAATTTCTTTGAACGTAGAGAGAGAGTAGATATTCTTTGGCTAGTTTTTTTTGCCGTATAGGTACCGTGCAATGTTGATCTTTGCTGGGAGTAGTAGGTGTGTCCAATTTTTGGTTTCAAGTGCTTATAAGGTTTACAGATCTTAGGGCCCTTTGCATTAGTCCTGCGTAATTGCAACTGTGCTCACCTTTGCATTTCTAGTTTGTTATTTGTTGTTTGTGTTGTTTTCTTTTTGTTTTTTCTTGTGGGAGTTTTTTTGAATCTTGTCCTTTCCTGACACGAGTTTCGCGAGTGAGTGTGAGGAGTATTTTGCTTCACTTTCTGATGTGATGATATATGTGGAGAGTGACATGGAGGAGTTGTCTCCAAGTGAGTTGATGTTGACTGACGAGGAGATGAGCTTGGTGACCAGTGCTCTAGAGGTGGGTGGTGTTTCCTGTAGAGTCAGTGAAAAGAAGTGTGTGACCCTAAAAAGACATGGACTTACAACAGGTGGTGGCTTATCCACCCATATCTAGTGATGCCATAACCGAGACTCCCATGGATGTGGATCAACCGCTCATGACGTCATGCTTTGCAGGGAGTCCAATGGAAGTGGGGGTTGAAATTTTAAGCGAAAACATGGAAGAACTATATGAGATCTTAAAATCGTTATCAAGGTCCTCATCCCCTTCTAGCTCCAGTTCTTCACCGAAGCATTGGAGAAAACGTTTAGCCTCGGTATCCTTGGAAAGTGGTGTGGCCAAAGTCACCTGTCTCGATCATGCTTATACATCGAGGTTAGTTAAAGCAGGAAATTCCGGGACGGAAAAATCACATATGGTTTGATTTGTAGTGGGGAGATAAATTGAGGGTGATATTTCATAGGCATAGTGTAATTGGGTTCGTTGATACTCAGACTAGGAAATTTTAGTTCTTTTCTTTGTTTCAAAAAGGAGTTTTCAAAATATAGTTGGCATTCTGGGTGGGTTTGTAGAATGCCTGTATTATGCATTATTATTGTTCTGTGGATCTCATTAGGACATATTATTTGGATTTGTTTGGGGAAAAGAGTGGTATATAGCCAGCCGCTATGAGCTTCAAGTGGGGATAACAAGGAATAATCGGCAAAATTTATAAAAAATTAACATCTGAAAGGTGTTGATTTTGTTAGAAGACTAACTTCATAAATAGGGTTGTTTTTTGTATTTAATAACGGTGAACTAGTAGGACAGATCATTCCCATAGTTGTTTGGACACATATTTCTAGATGTAAAATAGGTTTCATTATCATTTGAGATACCGTTATGGGTAAACTCAGGTTTGATATATATTGCTATAGTTTTACCTGAACTTAGATTATGATAGATAGGAGATGGGTGGGTCCTAAAAAGATTTAATTTATTAAAAAAGACAGCCGAGAGAGTATGAACAAAAATCAGGAAATTACATGATTTAAAGTATAGAATTTTTTATAATTTTAAAAGATCTCGAGAATTTGCGTGCAACGATAAGTAATTATCTGAAAATTTGGCAAATAATTCATTAAAGTTTGGTAGGATTAAAAGATGCCATAGGTTATTGTTAACAAAGATTAAAGCTTCCTTAAATGATGATAACATCTCATAATGATCGTCTATGTTATTTTGTAGTGAGATTAATTTTCCTGTAACATACGACTTATAAGATGCAAGTACAATTTCGTGAAGTTGCGTTACCCATTCTATGTAAGGTAGAATAGTAGTTTTTGTTTTTGTGGAATTAAATTTTAGACTTGATAATAAATTTTCAGACATATATATATTTGTCTTCCAAGGTAGAAGGATTTTCCCTTCTAAACTCTAACCTTTCAAATGCCTTTTGAGCTTGATTAATTGTGTCAAGTTTATTTTCATTTGAAATTTTTGTTAGATTGAACTCAATTGTTCCTTCTAGTATTTTTTCAAATTCTTTAATAATAAGAGTTACTCTCCTTTTTGAGTTTCTAATTTAAAATAGTCTTGATCTTTTAGGCCATTTTTGTCTGTTTGTTTGCAACTGAAAATGCAAAACTCATAGACGTCTCACAATGCTTGGTTGATCTTTAATAATTCTTCAATATTTATCTGAGATATAAATTTGATTTCCTTTGAAATGACCTTAATCTCTGTTAACTGTTCAAAATAGAGGCCATTGGTTTGGGAAAAGGATTGGTTATAGAAAAAGATTCTAGCTGATACTAGTTTTATAGTTCCTATAAAAAGAAAAATGAACAGTATTAAGTTTTGACCCTTGCTCATCGTAGCGCTCCTCAGTTTCCTGGTTTCTAAAACAGAAATAATTGTATTAGAAAAATAATTGGGTGCATATTCCTATTACTAAGATTACTTTACTTAAAAATTATAACACGCAAAAGGTAGGAGTAAAAAGGGTAGCCCTGATGTGAAAGGGGTATCTCGAACTGATCTACCGACTATTTTACTTTGGGTCGTCTATTTCTTCTTTTTCGTAAGGTTTATGTTCTTTCTTGTTCAAAAATTTCAGGGAGGTTATTTACTTCCAAAATTGATGGAATTTGATTATTTTCCCCTGCGTTAGAGGTAGCAAGTCCTGCATTTTTTATATCTGAAAAATTTGCTTCGTGAGGAGGGGAAGACCATGGGGTCATTTCTCCACTTTCCTGTTCGATTGGTTGGGTTTCATTCACAAAGGTTTCGTCGGCAAAAACAGGCAATGTATTGTTGTCGTTATTTTCGTTGTTATCGGAAATATTTAATTTTTCCATAGAAGCATTAAGTGCTTCGACGGTAGAAATTCTACAATTTTTATATTGTTTAAGATGCAGAGAATCTTTAGTGCCGCGTAGGCCTTAGCGATTATTACATTATTAGCGATTCCTGACTGCTTGATATCTCTTACTGTGCAAATCGCGATCAACGTTATGGTATTTTTATCTGTTTTTGTCCGTAACATTGAATATTTTGGATGAGCGAGGCTACGTTCACTGCAAACATTGATTAATTTTTCTAATATATTAACTCCAAATGATGATTCATTAAATTCTATAATCGAATCCAAGTTTTCTGTTAACAAGGTTAACAGGCCTTGTGCCGCGTTTTCTTTTACTAAACCCTCGTCATTTCCTGTGCTCCAAATAATATAATTTTTATATTTTAACTCAACATAAATTTGATAATTATTAAGAGAATTTCGTTGTAAAGATGTTTTGAAAACAGGAATTTTTTCCCCGGTTCCGTTAAGCAATTCATTTAACATAATAACAAATGATTCTTGGGACATCTTGGAGGTAGAGTTTATAGGTGAAAGGTGTGAGAGGAATTATCTTTTTCAAGTTCTAAGTGAGGATATAATTTTATCTCCATATCTCCTTGTAAATTACCTGGACACTTATCTCCAAATTGTCTGGTGGTGGTAAAAGGTTTAGTTTCCTCCTGTGGTGCTGATGGTTCTGGTGGATAATCTTTAAGTGTCGCTGCTGGTTTTTCCTTTGTTCCTAAATGAAGTAACAGATTAGTGGCTGAGTCACAAATTGATCCTATTAAGTGAAATGACCAACCGAATGCACTGTCTAGTGCGTAACCGTGGATTAAGGTATCCGCAATGAATTTAACCGATTTGAGTATGATTATAATTCCGATTACCCCTGCACTGGCCGTGCCAAAACTTTAAAAAACTGGCCAGAATTTGGACCATGCAGAGTCAGATATTTTATTAAGTGTATCTTCGTCTAAAATATTCTGGAAAGGGAATCCCTGGTTTGTAATTTCTTGATCCATTATTCCTCGAGCTAAGGTATTTAGGATAATTGGTCGCTCTGCGGGGAGCATAATGTGGTTACGTAGCTTGTCTAAATCTTTTCGGGAGTAAATACCGCTTGTAGCAAGATCTGCTGGCTTTCTATATACCCAAGTTTCTTTTGTATCCGGTTTCATTGCGGTCGGTTCTAATGTCCGAATTAAATTTGGTAACATTTCGTACCATTGCAATCATAACTTGTACAATCAAAGTAAAAATGCATTGCAGTCGATTTGTGTATTACTACTCGTTATAATGTGCGTGCGAGGTGTTAAAAAGTATGGTTTTTCTTCTTTAGTTATTAGTAGTTGCAAGTAACATTTATCAGTTTGTCGTTATTTTACTTCGATTGGTAAGCATTTTATTATATGCACTACTTCTGCTAGAATAGACATATAGCCACGTTCACATAAACAAATTTTGAATTTATATACGTAAAAATGTTCATATTTTGTACCGCCGGGCCTTCGTTTTTAAAATATGATGCTCCTGATTTGGTTTCAAGAATTAATAATTTAGGATGTTCCGTTCGCACAAAAATATACATGCAAATTAGTTCTTTTGATTTTTCCGCCAAGACAAAGGTTATATCTTGGGTTGTTAATGAATATAATATTTCTGAATTTTTTGAACTGTTATCATATGTTTTATTTGCCATTCCTTCATATTTTTTAGATTCGCAGATATCTCTAGGTAGTGGATTCCAAAAAGTGTTTCCGCCTTCCCTATCTATACATTCTGTTTCCAACAATGAACAGACAATTCCTGACTGTAGATGGATTTTATCTGTGCTTAAATTTATTGTAGCGTAATGTTCTTGAATTGTTATCTTGAGTTCGGCTGTGACTAAGACATCCTTCCAATTCCTGTTGCGGTCGGTGTATTGAGTTGCCTGAGCATTTTCCGTCTGGATTTACCGATGCGGCTAACGTCACACTGGTTAAAGTGGTATGATTTATTGCTAAACCTGTTAATTGTATATTTGGGGCAAACATCAAAGTCTTCAATGCGTGCATTATATTACACTGATCATGAGTAACTTCCTGTATATATTCTGAATGACCATCACTGACTTCAGAGGAGTGTGAGTGCATTCCACAATGGGTTATGGTACGTCGAACTTGACTTTACACTGAAGGACTTTTATGAGTGTAAATTCATTTAATTGTATAAGTTGTATATAAATTTCTTTGACTTGAAGTTGAGGTTTAGGTATGTCACATTCTCCTACCTATTAATTGATACTATTAATTGATTTCTTTTCGAAAGAGTAGAGAAAAAACATGGGAATTTTTCTAAGGTTTTGTGTGTTGAATGTAGTACTGTTTTCCTTTTATTCTTGTACCAATATGTGGATTTTCTAAAAAGGCTGCTAGAAAACTCTGATCTGTCTGACTGAGACTTAAAATAAATTTGTTAAAAGCTTCTGGTCCTCGAGTTCTTATTGTGAGGATTATTTCTTCGATTGTTCCTGGTTCAGTAATTGTTGCTCCCCATTTGGGTATATTACAGTCATCTCTGTCGTATATCTTGTTAATAAACAAATATGGTCATAATGCGAGTATATCGATATGTCGTACGATTACTTTGATCAATGCATCGATCCTTCTTCGGTGGATGTAATCCATTTTCCTTGATTTAATCTGGAAAATAACAAGAAGTGCGTTGGTTTGTGTCCTCTTCTAAAATGTTTGCTAAAGAATCATAACCGGTTTCTCGAAGGCTTATTATGAAGTTTTTAAAGGCATATGGGCCTCGTGTTTTTATTGTTAGAATAATATCCTTAACTATTTCTCGATTAGAAAAATTTTTCTCCCATGTTGGAATATTACAATTATTATAATTATATATTCTGTTTTCCAATAGTTTTGGCCATAAAATGCGTATATCAATTTCTTTTGTAATTTTATCTGCAAGGTGGTCAATTTTTCGACGATGTTCGTTGTCCATTTTATGTTTCCTGGAAGTAGAAAAGAGATTGATTTGTTTAAATTTCCTCTCCTATGTTTGTTTCTTTTGATTTATTACGCAGCTTCCGATTTACGAAGGGATGTTGGTATTCGAGATAATTTGAGCCTGTTTATGTGAACTACTTTTTTCATATTTTTAATCTTAATTTTCACATTTCCTTTTCCTAATATTTCCAAAACCTTTATGGTCCTGAATACTGATTTGCGAATTTATGTATTTTTCCTCCATGTAGTAGAAAAACGTTATCTCCTACACTGTAAAAAAAAGTGGTCGAAAATTACCGCATTAATCAGTGGACATAAAAATACCAGTGACTAACGTGGTAATTTTACTGCAATGGTTGAAAATTAATGTGATACTTTAAAATCACATGCAGACAGGAAAATTCCTGTAACGTCACTTTCAGATAGTGTAATTTTACGTTCCTCTTGTAAAATTCAACTGTCAATGTAAAATGGCAGAGGCGTATTTCATTGCACATGCGCTAGGTAAACCCCGGGTATTTTGAATTTCTATATTTTGAAAAGAATATTAAAATGAAAAAAATGTGTGGATGATAAGAACCAATTTTTATTTATGAAGAAAAACATGTGACCTCAGAAGCAAAAAACGAAATACAGCATAACTCTTAATGCCACGTGCAGGACTTGAGGTACAATACTTTAATTTTTGAACAAATTAAAAATAAAAACGCATCCGATAAAATATTATCACACATAAATATGATTAGACGTTCTTAACGATGTTCGCTGCGTATACTCCACTTTAAAATTAGCTAATTTTTAAAATTATTTATAAAATCGAGAAAAATAGTCTGATTGTGGATTATAGTTAATTTTAAAATATAAACTGAACTTCACAATCAATCCCAGGGATATTTTTTATCTGAAGTTGGATAAAAACGCTGCAAACAATTGACATCTACATATAAAGTCGTTAATGCGGGTGTGTATCCGCGTCCAGATAAAATGTATCCGACATCGGATAATTGTAGTTGTCAATTGTTTGTAACAATTTTATCCAACTTCAGATAAAAAATATATTTGGGATTTACTGTTCTTACTTGAGAAAAATATAGATAAGATTAAAATTGTTTACTTAAGAATAGTTGCTTGAATTTATTAAAATTGTTTACTTAACAATATTTACTTGAATGTTAGCGTTTTTGCTTTCGCTGTAGAAAAAAGCTGCAATTCTTATTCAATTCTAATGTACAAGTGCTAACTTTATTCGTTGAAAAATTCTTTACAACTTTATTTGATTGGTTTGTATTCAAATTAAAATGGTTTCAGATAAAATTTGTTTAAACAATAATAACAGTATTATATCGAAATAATTTTAAAAAATAAAAACCAACCAAATATAATTGTAAACCATTTTTCCATGAATAAAATCAGCTTTTGATCATTAGGTTTAAATAAGAATTACAGCTTTATTGAAGATGGGCTCATATTCGGCGTTAAACGTAGATAGATTCATATTGAATGGAGGCATCGATATATAAACATGGTCTGCTATCTTCAGTGCATGGTATATTCTGCATCAAAATATCGTTTGCGCGACGGAATTTAAAACTTAATTATTTTAAAAAGGAAGCAAAGAACCTTCGCAAAAATTGAACAAGGAAAAGACCATAGCCAATTTCTTCATCCTCCCAGAAAAAAGTTATAAGTTTGTAAAATGTGCAGTTTGTTATGAATTTTAAAATTTTCTAAGCTCTTTATTTCTGTATTAAAATAAACTTTGGAGAAATCCCTGATGGATTTGGAAAGAAAATAATATAAACATTAATCTTGGTAAGTTGCAAAATTCTCGGTAAAATAGTTTGTTTTTTTTAAATTATTAATATTTAATATATTTAAATACTAAATTTTTAAAAAATATGCAAGCATCTTATGCCAGATGAAAGTCAGTGGTTTGACTCTATTGCTTATATAAGTAATTTATGCTGTCGGAAAAGTGAAATTATTAATTTATTTCTTCAGTTTACGGAGTGAAGAATTTAGATTCTACTAGCAAGAATTATTTCTCAGCCTGTTTCAGATTTTTATTTTTTTCTTCATATAATCTGACTGAAGAAAATTTAATACTACAATATTGCAACGTTATTTTTTTTTAAACTAAATACCGTACTGGTCATGAGTATCAGCAAAAGTGAGCAAAGGCTTGATCGTCACATGTTTAGAACTTGAAGCAGGCCCGTTTTATACATAAAAAAATTTTGGGAACAATGCGCACCTTTTTTATTTCTGGCTATGGCTTCAAAATCTAATTAAATTTCAATTAATTAATAATAATTAATTCTAATAAATAATTAATTGTAATTTAATTAGATTTTGAACTTATAGCGAGAAATAAAAAAGGTACCCCCTGTTCCAAAAACTTTTTGTGTACAAGACGGGCCTGCTTCAAGTTCTAAACATACGACGATCAAGCCTTTGCTCGCATTCACTACCTGCTCATGGAGTCTCGCGAGAATAAAAATATGGTGGCACATTTGTATTTATTACTAGATGATTAGTAAAGATATTTGGAGTTTCTAGGTTTCATTTTGAAGCTTTTACTTTAAAGTACCGCTATGAATTTTTTCAAAATTCTCCTAAACCTTTTCTATATTTTTCCAGGAATTGAAAAAAGGGTCCAAAATTTGTCACCTAGCATATTATTTCCTCTTAGTTTTCTTAAATTCTATCTTGACTAAGAATATTCCAAAGTTATTCACATATGGCTCTTTCGACGCGAAATTTCTTAATCTTTTCAATGCTTTTTGCCAAAAGTTACAGTCGCGTTTCCTTCCCGAGTTATTAAATGTAAAACACAAGATTTCTTTTCTGATGAGATGCGAGTGAAGCGGTCTGATACTCGTGACCGTTACTGTTAAAACTACAAAAAAAAAAAAAAAAAAAAAAAAAAGTAAAAAGTTTCTAAACGCGTAAAATTTACCTTCTTGAGAGAGTGACCCTACTACGTAAATCATCTTGTCACCTTGTGAAAATTAACTAATAATATTTGTTATCGCAAAATTGAAGAATAACGGAAGAAATAACGATGTTTCGTTACAAATTACTAGAAAAAAGTAAGCCGTTAGTGGCCGTCCATATACTACGTGGACATTTTTGCTATATATATACTCGTGTCTTCCTCAGTTGCTTGGTGTAGAGTGTACGAGTGAATCACACTATAGCAAAAATGTCCGCGTGGTATGTAGACAGCCCCTTACCAATACTTTTTCAAAATAGTAGCGTGTTACCGTTACCCAAAATAAGTAACGGTAACGTCGTAAAAGTGACACGTCACTCTCAAACACGGGTAATTTTGTTTAATTTTAATTTTATCCATGATACATAAGTATTGCTTCTAAATATTTAGTGACAAAAGTTGCTAGTTTCAGCCTCACATTAGAAGGAATTATTTCGATTTTAGAATTTATTTGAGAACAAGTTCGTAGAACTAAATAGCCACATATGAACAAATTATTGCATATATAGAGGATTTACAAGTCCAAGTTCGGCAGATATACAGATTCGTTAAGTCTAAAACTAAGACCTTAAAAAGTAAAAAAAAAATTTAAGAAGTAAACATGAACCAGAAATTGATAAGAGAAATAAAAATAAAATAAAAATGGATAAGATTGAGGCTGTGTTTCGGAGTCCTGACAAGTACGGTGTGAGTATAATGTATATAGACTACCAATAAGTAATTTTAAGAATTTATACAGCCTGTAAGGGTCGTTCCCAAAAGTTGTGAAATGCAAGTTCTGACAGTTTTACACAGACTTAACACATCCGTTGTAAAATTACCATATCGAACATGAGACATAAATATACCCATGTTTAACATGTTAATTTTACCAAAATAGTGTAAAAATACTAGCTTTAATTAACGTTGTAAATTTCACATTATTTGTATTTTTTTACACTTTTGTAGTAAAATTACAAAGCTGCCCGTGGTAAATTTACACTCATTCACGGTTGAAATTTACCACGTCAATCATGGGTACCTTTATGTCCACTGATCTATGTGGTAATATTATACTTTTAGTTGAAAATTCATCCAAATCGTGTAAAATTCCAACGTTAATTGCTGCAAGTTCGCAGTAAAATCCTAGAATTAAGACATGAATCATAGTAAAACGTTTTCAACTCGTCTGGTAATTGTAAATGAGATTTTTTACAGTGCATTTAGGCAATTAGGCCTTTCTAATCCACGACTGACGCACGATTATTCACAAATTGCTGCAGTATTAAATATCAGCTCTTTAGAGTCACATCGTAAAGCGCAAGATATTCTCTTTCTGCACAAGAAAGTCAATGGTAGTGTAACATGTCCTCAATTACTTGAAAGTGTACATTTCCATGTACCAAATATAAACTTAAGATCCCTGCGATCCTCTAACGACGCACCTGATGTACTTCATGCATATACACCTAGGTCTAGTTTTGGCCAATGTTCATTGTTGTTCGCAACATAAAATAATTTATGAAAATTAAGTATCGAACAGTTTATAATAATGTCCACTTGGTAACCCACTTTTAAAAAATGTTAATTAAATAAAAATATAATTGAAAATTTGTTATCTCCATTCTACAAATTTTTCAAATAATTTTGAAAATTATTTTTCTGCGTTTATTGAATACCCACTCGGTAAACTTCCTAACGTGTAGATTATTTATTCCCACTACAAAAATGATTCTTGATCTCTCAAATTGGTATTTCTGTTTTATTTTGGATGAGAAATAAAACAATAAAAATACTTTATGTAACGCAAACATGTTTTGACGTCTTTTCATGCCTGTTTTCCGTACTGAAAGTAGCCGTTTATGCGACGGTGGGGAGGATAGTACAATACTGGGCCACTTTAACTTCTAGCAGTTTAAAGTGCTCAATATTGTACTGCACGCATGCGCATTCGCTTTTCCTCCTGCTCATTATTATACTGTGTAGTCCTATATCAATCGACGCGTCAATCTAACCTCAAACGCAAGTCTCGCTTTCATGAAAAGATGAAACATGCTTCTACTTATTAATTATCATTGTTGAAAAGTTGTACCCTTTCGAATCGCTGATCTTCTAAGTAGGTACAACTATTGTTTTTTAAATGTTTTAAATGAATTAAACAATTTTTTAGTACTCAATTTCTATTTAGAATTATTATTTAACAATTCAAGAATACTTTCCGATGATAAAGTATGAAAAAAAGTTTAATTAAGAAATTCAGATTAGTTTGAGATTTATAAAAAAAAATTAAAGATTAAACCTCAACATTAATATTAACGAGATATATTTTTAAAAGGATCTATAATTTGTTTAACAACCATTTAAGATTCTAAGGTCGCAACCAACCATTTAATTTACTGGCCACCACCAAATGACCAATTTAACTGATCTATAATCTATAATTTAACTGATACAAAGGACCCCGCACCAAATGTACAGTAAATGGCCTTTTGTAAAAAATTATAAATATAATTTCTTTTTTGTATTTTCAAACCTGCAGACTAAAAATTCGAAAGAAAAAAGTAAGAAAAATGGACAGTTTTTAGACAAATACTTGTCAAAGTTTCAATTTTTACATGTATTTTAATAGAAAAATGCTTATTTTAGTGAAATGTTTTTTTTCTCAAAACCTCTTTGATAGATTTGGCTAAAAGTTTAACATTTTGACGATCAGACTTACCGAAACAAAAGGTTCATACACACGAAATAGAACCCCTATTATAATCAAGTTTTCAAAATCGACCTAGAGGTGGTTTGAAAAAGAATTTCAAGAAAAATGTCAAAAATGACAATTTTCAAAGTATCAAAGTCCCCAAAAAAACTTTAATTGCATTTCTGACCATTAGGATCAGATCCGGCATCCCTTCTGAGGCACCCCTATTATCCTCAAGTTTTCAAAATGGACCTAGAGGTGGTATCAAAAAGAATTTCCAGATAAATATAAAAAATGACAATTTTCAAAGTACACTCATCGGTGGATCGAGAGCCGGGCTCGGGGGTAGACGGTCTTCGACTCAATGCTATTTGAGCGAGCAGTCTTCAGGACCGAGTATATAGTCTCTGAACGTACAAAAATAAATGCGCAGAGAGTCGTGATGTAAACAACGTCTGGCGGCTCTGACTGCCCGAGCGATGGGGCCGTCGCTCAGGGGCGGGGGACAGAATCAGTGAAGCGTAAACGACCATGAAGGTGGTCCTCGATACATGGGCTTTCGATCCACCGATGAGTGTATCAAATTCCCGAAAAAAATTTTAATTGTATTTCTAAATATCGGGATCACATACGGCAACTCTACTGAGGTAACCGTATTATCCACAAGTTTTCAAATTAGATCTAGTGGTGGTTTTAAAAAGAGTTTCCAGATAAATGTCAAAAATTACAATTTTCAAAGTATCAAAGTCCCCAAAAATTTTTAAATTGCATTTCTGACTATTGGGATCACATCCATAAACACTCCTAAGGCACCCCTATTATTCACAAGCTTTAAAATTAGACCTAGAGGTGGTTTCAAAAAGAATTTCCGGAGAAATATCAAAAATGACAATTTTCAAAGTACCAAAGTCACGAAAACATTTTTAATTGCATTTCTGACTATTCAGATCACATCCGGCAACCGTCTTAAGAAACCCTATTATCCTCAAGTTTTCAAAATGGACCTAGGGGTGGTTTCAAAAAGAATTTCCAGACAAATTTAAAAAATTACAATTTTCAAAGTATCAAAGTCGCGAAAAAATTTTTAATTGCATTTTTGACTATTGAGATCACATCCGGCAACCCTCCTGAGGCACCTTTATTATTCACAAGCTTTAGAATTAGACCTAGAGGTGGTGTCAAAAAAAATTTCTAGAAAAATGTCAAAAATGACAATTTTCAAAGTATCAAAGTCCCGAAATAGTATATTGTGCATCAAGTGGGAGGCGAATGCCTTTTCGTGAAAAGTGCAATGTTTTGAAGACGAGTTGTAGGTGGGGGCACCGCAGGTGCTCAAAACGAAGACGAGTCTAAAAACAGTGCACGAGTCACGAAAAAATGCATTCGTCTTCCACATGACACACACGATATTTTTTACAACAAGATCATGAAAAGCCGAGTGAAAAGCTATCAAGTGACTCAGGGCGGAGTCGCAGTAGCGAAGCTACAATTCTCGCTGAAAACATCGACCTATCTCCATTTTCATCTACCTATCTTCATTTCAACTGTTGTGAAATGTAAGAATGCCTATAAAAAGAGCCCTTTTCGTGTTTGTGACGTCACGGCACGCCAAACAAGATTCATTTCGTACGTCTCCAGTCACATCGTCAGAAACACGCGCCATTTTACATTCAGTCCATAAGGGATCGTCCATAAACTACGTAGCCTTTTGGCTATAGTGTGGTATACTTGTGTCTTCCTCAGTTGCTTGGCATAGAGGGAGATACGAAAGGCTACGTAGCTTATGGACGATCCCTAAGCATGAAATACGCCGTTTTCATGATAGTATTGTGAAAAAATTTTTAATTGCATTTCTAACTATTCAGATCACATCCGGCAACCCTCCTGATGCACCCCTATTATCCTCAATTTTACAAAATGGACCTAGGCGTGGTTTCAAAAAGAATTTCCAGATAAATGTCAAAAATTCAGAAATGCAATTAAAATTTTTTTGGGGACATTGATACTTTGAAAATTGTCATTTTTGACATTTATCTGGAAATTCTTTTTGAAACCACCGCTAGGTCGAATTTGAAAACTTGTAAATAATAGGGGTGCTTCAGAAGGGTTGTCGGATGTGATCCCAATAGTCAGATGTGCAGATAAAATTTTTTTGGAACTTTGATACTTTGAAAATTGTCATTTTTGACATTTTTCTGGAGATTCTTTTTGAAACCACCCCTAAGTCCATTTTGAAAACTTGAGGATGTTAAGGGTTCCTCAGAACGGTTGCCGGATATGATCTGAATAGTCAGAAATGCCATTAAAATTTTTTGGGGACTTTGATACTTTGAAAGTTGTCATTTTTGACATTTATCTGGAAATTCTTTTTGAAACCACCCCTAGGTCCATTTTGAAAACTTGAAGATAATAGGGGTTTCTCAGGAGGGTTGCCGGATGTGATTTGAATAGTGAGAAATGCAATTAAATGTTTTTGCTTGACTTTGATACTTTGAAAATTGTCATTTTTGAAATTTTTCTGGAAATTCTTTTTGAAACTACCCCTAGGTCCATTTTGAAAACTTGATGATAATAGGGGTGCTTCAGGAGGGTGGTCGGGTGTGATCCCAACAGTCAGAAATGCAGATAAAAATTTTTTGGGGACTTTGATTCTTTGCAAATTGTCATTTTTGACATTTTTCTGAAATTCTTTTTGAAACCACCTCTAGGTCTAATTTGAAATCTTGTGGATATTAGGGGTGCCTCAGGGAGGTTTTAAGAAGTGATGTCAGTAGTCAGAAATGGAATTAAAAATTTTTTTGGGTCCTGGATACTTTGAAAATGGTCATTTTTTACATTTATCTGGAAATTCTTTCTGAAACCACCTCTAGGTCAATTTTGAAAACTTGAAGATAATAGTGGTGCCTCAGAAGGGATGCCGGATGTGATCCTAATGGTCCGAAATGCAAATAAAATTTTTTTAAGGACTTTGATACTTTAAAAATTGTCATTTTTGACATTTATCTGGAAATTATTTTTGAAACTACCCCTAGGTCGATTTTGAAAACTTAAGGATAATAGGGGTGCCTCAGAAGGGTTAGATACTTTGAAAATTGTCATTTTTGACATTTTTCTGGAAATTCTTTTTGAAAACACCCCTAGGTCCATTTTAAAAACTAGAGTATAATAGGGGTTCTAGTTCGTGGGTATGAGCCTTTTGTTTTGGTAAGTCTGATCGTCAAAATGTGAAACTTTTAGCCAAATCTATCAAAGGGGTTTTGAGGAAAAAAACATTTCACTAAAATAAGCATTTTTCTATTAAAATACATGTAAAAATTGAAACTTTGACAAGTGTGTGTCTAAAAACTGTCCACTTTTCTTACTTTTTTCTTTCGAATTTTTAGTCTGCAGGTTCGAAAATACAAAAACAATTATATTTATAATTTTTTACAAAAGGCCATTTACTGTAAATTTGGTGCGGAGTTCTTTTCTCCTGGAAGCAACAAAAAATGGCCAAAATAATAGTTACAGATTCTGTCCATTGCGCTGCAAAATCGAAAATAATCGAAACTGAAAAGTGAGGTTAGATTTCTGACAGGCAACCTCATATTTTAGGCAATTAAATTCCAAAAACTGTCAATTATTGTCAAATAATATTTCAACTTAACTTAAAAAAAATAAATAACTAAATACGAAATAAAAAACCTGACTCCGAAAATTTGAAAAACTAGCACACAAAATAACTTGCTGATAATAATAATAATTTAATAACTAACACACGGATAAAATGCTGAAGCACTGAGTGCTTTTCTCTACACGACTGGTTCGTTTATAGAAAAAAAAATTTCATACACTACTGGTTAGTGTATCGACAAGAGCCAGTCGTTTATCGGGAGTAACCAGTAGTTTATGCTACACGAATGTCGATAGAACAGTGAGTAGTACAATCTACGCTACTCATTGCTTCATAATACACTACTGAGTGGTGTGGGCCTCGCGGTACGCGTTTCCGTTTCCTCCGAACGAACGCGATCTAAGCTACTCAAGAGATTACGTTTTTGAGATTATAAAATTTCGCGTAACAATAACCTATTGTTACGGAGATTTCCAAGTCTCAATAGCCTGTTGTCACGAAAGATTTCCATAACAATAGGTTATTGTTACGAAAATTTCCGTGACGGAAGCTATTGTCACGGAAAATTTTCCGTATCAATGGCCTATTGTCACGTAAAAATTTTCGTAACACTAACCTATTGTTACGAAAATTTACGTAACAATAGCCTATTGTCACGGAAATTTCCCAGTATCAATGGCCTGTTGTCACGTAAAAATTTCCATAACAATAGGTTATTGTTATGGAAATTTCCGTGACAATAGGCTATTGTCACGGAAAATTTTCCAAATCAATGGGCTATTGTCACAAAAAAATTTCCGTAACAATAATCTATTGTTACGGAAATTTCCGTAAAAATAGCCTATTGTTACGGAAATTTTTCAGTATCAATAGCCTGTTACGGAAAAATTTCCGTAACTATAGGTTATTGTTACGGAAATTTGGTCGTATCATTAGCTTACTGTCATGGAAAAATCTCCGTAGTAATAGCCTATTGTTAAGGAAAAATTTCCTTAATAATAATCTATTGTTATTGTTACGCGAAATTTTCTAACCTCGAAAACGTAATCTCTCAATACTCAAAGTAGCTTAGAGCGCGTTCGTTCATATTCGGATTCGGTCGTTATTGGTCGAAAACGCGTACCGCGAGGCCTACACGACTCAGTAGTGTATCATGAAGCAATGAGTAGTGTAGGTCGCACTACTCACTGCTCTATCGACATTCGTGTATCATAAACGACTGGTTACTCTCGATAAACGACTGGCTCATGTCTATAAACTAACCAGTAGTGTATGAAAAAATTTTCTTTTATAAACGAGCCAGTCGTGTAGGGAAAAGCACTCAGTGCTTCAGGATTTTCTCCGTGTACTATAAAAAAAGATTTTGGTAATTTAACTAGAATGAGTCTGATTTTACCAACATAATGTAAAATCCCTACAATTATTGTAGGTAGTCAATTTACGAAGTGGAGGACAATCGCTTTGATAAGTGTAGTGATTTTATATGATTTTGTAAAATTGCTATATTTTTATGGTAGCGTAGGTCTCTTTATTACCTACGCTAAGCACAGTAATTATACAAAATCGTGTAATAAAATCACAATGTTTACTATAACGATTTTTCTCCATTTTGTAAATTGACTTCTCAAATAATTTAGGGATTTCAGTAAGTTACTAAAATCTTGTTTTAC
Organism: Euceroptres primus; assembly: GCA_037177015.1. Taxonomy (NCBI): domain Eukaryota; kingdom Metazoa; phylum Arthropoda; class Insecta; order Hymenoptera; family Figitidae; genus Euceroptres; species Euceroptres primus. The sequence continues at coordinate 6,209 of JBAGKK010183533.1, read as the reverse complement.
AGTAACTATATTTAATAAATTATTTACGTAGTTCATTTTGAGTTTCGAAAAATCAAAAACTCTGTTTTGAACTGGTTTTATCCGCCTATCCATTAATTATGTGGTATTCATTTTTCTTGGTGGGGGAGTCACCTAATTTTACGATAACGACGGAGAACTACATGAAAAGCCGGAAATGCGTTACATAGGTGGGGGAGAGGGTCTAAAATTACCAAAATTATCCAGCAAACTTTCGAGAAAATTCCCGGAAATTTTTTTACATGAGGTATTTTATGGATGTTCTCTATGCGCAAATCCAAATCGCGTATTTCATTATTTAAATAATTCAAAATAAAACCAAGTTCTTCCACAACATTTGTGTGGATTGTGGATTATTTATATTTATATTGAAAAATACATTGGTTCTGAAACAAGGATATGTATAAACTCTAGACAGAGAAAATAATTATTGTGGCGTCAAACTAAATAAGCTTTTAGAAGGAATTCCTAATTAATTTTAGGCAGTGTTCCCAAAAGGTGCTCATTGGCTATCATATATGAAATGGGATAATAATAGCCAATTAGCACGGCCGTCTTGACGCATGCACACCTAGGGGGCCATCTCTTGGGATCACTGATTCTAGGTCCTCGATGGAATAGTTGAAAGTGTGAAACAAGTGTGACTAGATTTTGGAGGTTTAGGTAGAATAATGGCCTCACAGATACATCAAAACTGATAGACTATAGATTATAAAGTATGAAATAAATCACAAAGTAACAAAGTTGCAAAGAACATCGATGTGAACGATTTATTTTACATTTGTTAAATTTTAATCCCCCACTTGACGTCAGCAGTAAGTTAAATAGTGTCATTTCTAGCAACAATCTTCGCAAGTTTATTGGTTCACAGTTCAACACTATTAATAATGTTTTTCTTAGTTTAGAAAAATTTTTGATACGTTTTCAAATGAGCAGATATTTTTCATTCAACTGTGAGCCTTGCAGAACTACAAAAAAGAATGGTGTCTTTTTAAATAATCTTCAATACAATTATATTATATTTCACATTTTTTGTTTTATTATTTTTAATATTTAAAAAGCTAATCCACTCAATTAAACTAAATATTCTAAACTTAAAAGATAAAAACATTAATTTCTGAATATCGTAGCTTTTTCAATTCGGGGAATTAATTTCTAAAGAATGGCTTCTTTATTTTCAATTAGGAATAAGTAGACTGCAATTTAATCATGAATCCAGACTCTGAGAATCCTACATCGCTATTGCCGCGAGATAACCTCGCGTGGAGTATGTGTGGAGTGGATCCGATCAGAAAATCCTACATTGCATCTGAGGATCATTTACAAAGTCTGGGTTTAACTGTTGACAATGGTAAACCCAGATTTAAATTAAATGAACCCTGCTCGAACCTAGCAACAAGTTCCATTTGTCTACCAAGTACTGTCGAAGATTTGAATTCTCAATCTTTCGTTGTTTTGAGCCACCCATCATTGGAAGCGGTCCAGGCACAATCTTTGGCGAACTATGTACAAATACAAGAGAAGACTGCTTCCATTGTAAGCATTTTAAAAATACATAATTAAATTTAAAATACATAATTCCATTGCATTTTTAAACTATATCCATTTAACTATTAATCTCTTTCAGGATTGCAACTCTGTAATTTCAAACATGAGTCCTACCGAGATAGAACACAAACTATCGGAAATGTTACACGAGAATCTTAAATTAAAGGAAACCTTGTCTGAAAACAATGAAGCCATGAAGAAGCAGTTTAACTCATTGGCTGCTTGGCAGGAAGAAGTTGCTTCGGTACATCAAAATCACAAGCAAAAGTTTGCTGAGACACGAGAATTAATTAATCAGCTTAAGAAAGAAAATGTGGAACTCAAAATGCAAATATCTGTGGAACAAGTCGGAATTGATGCATCTGTTTTTGAGGTGATAACAAAATTTCTTCACGTATTTGGGGTATTATTTTTGAAGTGATACCACCTAAAAATTGAAAGTATTCAGGTCATGTTCAAAGTTACCTATATTGTAGTACTTTTAGTCCTAAATTCATGGTATAAATTTGAAGGCCTTAGAGCAACGGGTTACCGAATGACAGGGGGCCAATTTTTCAGTTTTTGGTTATTTTTGGCTATGCGCGCCGAGGTTCTATAGTGAATAAATCATCTTGGGCTTCATCGATTTTCAAAACTATAAGCGTTTTGGAAAACTCTTTTTATTCACTTTAAGACTACATTTCTTAATTTTTTTCAAAATCAAAGTTTAGCCTCGATTTTTCCAAATAGAGAATTTAAATCGATTTTTTGACATCTTCGACATAACCGATTTGTTAAAAGTCTTTAAAAAAATTTCGAATTTTTCCCCTTTAAAAGCCTGTATTGACGTACATGGGGAAACGCCTGTGAGTGAGTTTTATATAGTTTAAAAGATCAAAAGTTTTAAAATTTTAACCCTTTTGAACGTTAAAATATATAAAACACTCGTAGGCGTGTCAACGGAACACCGCGCGCCGCGTAGGGTTCGCCTGCTCTTGAAATTTATTTCAAGAGCTTATTTCTTCTGAACGGAAAATTTCCCCATTTCGGTCAATACAGACTTTTAAGGGCAGGTACCTGTGTGTGACGTCACAAATTCTTTAAAGCGAACTTACTCAGAAACCAATAATTCGAATGGATTTTCTATACCAAACAGCCATTCGTCGTTATTTCCTTCATAGCTATCTGGTATGGAAAATATATTCTAATTATTAGTTTCTGAGTAAGTTCGCTTTAAAGAATTGGTCACGTGATATTCTCGTACCTGCCCTTAAAGGGGAAGAATTCTACTTTTTTTAGAACTATTTTTTTAAAAATCGATTATGTAAAAATTGTCAAAATCGATTTAAATTTTTTATTTTGAAAAATTGAGGCTAAATTTTGATTTTGAAAAAAATTAAGAGATGTAGTCTTAAAGTGTATGGAAAGAGCTTTCCAAAACACCCATAGTTTTTCAAAATTGACGAAGTCCAAGTTGATTTATTCACACTTGAACCTCAGCGCGCATAGCCAAAAACAACCAAAAGCTAAAAATGTGGGCCCCTGTCATTAGTTAACCCGTTGCTCTAAGGCCTTCAAATTTATACCGCGACTTCAGGATCAACAGTACTGCAACTGCAATATGTGTAACTTTGAACCTGAACTAAATTTTCAGGTGGTATCATTAAAAAAATGTCTCATTTTCAAATTATTCAGAATTTTTTACTGGTAAATTTAAAGCTGGATTATACAGTGTGAACTATAACATATTGAACAAAAGAAGTGGGATGGTAAAGTTCAAAGAACATATCGAAAAGTAATTTTCAAAAATTTTTTAAAAGCAATAGTTTTTGAGTTATGAAGTTTCAAAGATGCACCAATGAGAGACGTAGGCGAGGTGCGACTGTGTGCGCTGTGCGCTCGCGGTTCGTAGCATTATTGCACAGCGTACTCATTCGCACGGTGCCTCACTTACGTCTCTCATTGGTGCATCTTTGAAACTTCATAACTCAAAAACTATTGCTTTTAGAAAATTTTTGAAAAGAACTTTTCGATTTGTTTTTTTGAACTTTACCACCCTACTTATTTTGTTCAATATGTTATAGTTCACCCTGTAATGTTTATTATTTTATAATTTAATGCCAATCATACACTGCAAAATATTCTTTGCTTAAAATTACAAACCTCAACCTGAAACTATTCACCGATTGTAAAATTGCTACATTGAACGTTGCGTAATTTCAGCGAATTGTAATATCGCAACGTTTGACGTTGTTAAATTACAGTCGGATGTAAAATGACTACGTTCTACGGTGTAATCATTCGACAAAAAAATTTGTTTATAAACAAATTATTTGTAAAATTTGATTTTTTATAATTTTCATTGTTTTTAGATTATTTTTCCTTATTTCATAAGTAATTTCGTTCATAATAATACCGTGATGGAAGAAATTTGTATTCGAATAATTATTATTAATAATATGAACAAATCTTATTAACAAATGCAGAATTTGGGTGTTTTTTGACAAAAAAGTTAGTTTTTTCGATTTCGTACATCTACTTGGCTAACACAAGTTAGTTTGAAAACTTGGCATGATTAAACAATAAATTTTATGTTTGTTATAAACAAATTTTATAGCAAATGAGAAATTGAGACATTTTTGAGCCTAAAAAATTTTTTTTCCGTGTTGGTATGTTTAATTAAATACTTTATGGTAATTTAAGCACTAATTATGTTTAGTATATAAATTTTATTCTTATCATAAACAAATTTCATTAACAAATGCAGTATTTGTGTGTTTCATTGACAAAAAGCTCATTTTTTTCGATTTACTGTTTGTACTTGGCTAACACAAGACAGTTTAAATAATAGGCATAATGAAGCATTAAATTTTAAGTGTTGGTATGTTTAATTATGTATATTATGTTTAGTTCATAAATTTTACTATTTTATAAACAAATTTCATTAACATAATTTGAGTGTTTTTTGACGAAAAAGTTCGTTTTCTTCGATTAACTACTTGTACTTGGCTAACACAAGACAATTTGAATACTAGACATGAGTGAACAATAAATTTTATGATTTTTATAAACAAATTTTATAACAAATACTAAAATAAATCTTTTTTTAGGTTCAAAAGTGTTTCAATTTTTCATTTATTATAAGATGTGTATATAAGAATATGTGTATATATACTTCCAAGTAGAAGTATTAAATCGAAACAAGAGAGCTTTTTCGTCAAAAAAACCCAAATTTTGCATTGTTGTTGTTGGTGTCGTGTACGAGGGCGGTGGGAGGAGCGGATGGTCGGCGTGGATTTCGTCTCTGGCGTCGTCGTCGTTCAGTTTAACCCTTACCAGGTTCAGACCGCGTTTGAGCGAGCTGTACATCCCGTGGTGGTGAGGGACGTACAGTGTCGACCGTTGGCTTTTGAGTAAGCGGCCGTGGTCGAGGCGATGGTGGTGAAGGGTTGAGCAACCTCCCAGATTGCTGACCTCGTGGCGGGGCCTTGGGTGGTGGGTGGTGAGACGAGCTGGACACGTTTCGGTGGAGTAGTAGTCCGGGGTGGAACGACCTTCCTGGGTGCTGGTGTCGGCACTCTGGTCACCCCGTGGAGACCATGGTCCTCTTGTGAAGCAGATCACGGGGTACGCGACGAAGGCTGTGGAGAAGTACCTCTGACATAGCCAGTTTGCACTTGCGAGAAGTACCGTCCGGGTGCGGCCGGTTGCGTCCGCTTCCGAGCGCCACCAGGTAAGGTGGACGCTGGGGAGGGCAGGTTCACGGGAGGAAAGGCGTGAAGGTAAGTGACAAGTCGGTTTGTACCATTTACTACCCTTCTTTATTAATGACCAAAAAATATGCTCAGCCGTGGAGGTTGAGCAGCGAGCCGAGTCCGTGGTGGTAGACGAGCGTCAGGTGAGAGGGCAGGGTGAATTCTCACTGGACGGGAAAACTCGAGGTGTGGTGCTGGTCGATGGGGGAGAGATTGAATTACACTGCACTGCGTGGCGGCTTATATGCCACAGAATATGTTGATGGACTCGACTGTCTGCCGCCTAGCCGAGTACAGAGGTACTTCGGCGGTGTCGATCGCTCGTGTCGCGAAGCGTACAACGGGTGACTTGTAGATACATATTAATTAAATGATTCGCGTAAACAAAAAAGAAGATTTAAATGATCGGACATTTATGCCCGTATCAATTTTATAATTTATAATTAGTGCTTAAATTATGATAACGTATTTAATTAAATATACCAACACTGGATGCCTAGTCATGTCTAGTATTTGAACTGTTTTGTGTTAGCTATGTACAAATAGTAAATAAAAAAAAAACGAGATTTTTCGTAAAGAAAAAGACAAATTCTGCATTTGTTAATGAAATTTGTTTATAATTTTCAGCAATATACTTAATTTCGAGTAAGGTCCAAAGAAATAATAAAACTCCAAAGATATAATGTCCTTTTTATAAAGATTTATTAATACCAGGGGTGTTAGTTGAAGTTTGACGGTTTTTTCAATAAAGAAAACACTTAATTCTCAAGGGAATATCAAAAATTTTTTATTCAAAGTATTGACCATTAGATTCTACACATTTTGCCCATCATTCAGGCAAATCATGGATACCATTCCAAAAAAACTTTTTCTCTTTCGAGGCAAACCATTCGACGAGCCATTTTTCTA
>JBAGKK010183432.1:0-23005 GCA_037177015.1 Euceroptres primus | reverse complement strand
TATATATATATATAATAATTAATGAATAATAACTAAATAAAACTTAAAATTAAAGCAAACGTTAAATTAAACTTATATTTTAAAAATATTTTTTGCTCGTGACAAAAATCAAACAGAAATAGTTCATGCGGCCCTGACTGTTTACGTTTAAGAGACCTTCGATTTTATTCGAAGGCCATTCAGATCATACCCGAAACCCGAACTAAATCGCGAGAGCAGTGTAATTGTTTTCCTACTGTTCCAAAAGTACCTTTGTGGTATCCCAAACATAAAGTACGTCGGTATATTTTGGACAGATTGAAGGGTTAGACTATTTTTCTTTTTAGAAATAAACGCAGACACTAGGTTCTGCTTAATATAAATAAATAAGATCGTCAAATGTTACAGTTTTGAGGCGAGTACATTGATTTTGCCATTAGTGTATTTTTTTGTAAATAAAAATTCAAAATGTCAAAGTGTCCTAAGGGTACCGACTCTCCCCTACTATAATAATGTAAAATTATTGAGTTTGTTATATATTTTTCCTACCTATATTGGCCAAGTTTTGAGCTACTTTATAAATAAAGATGATAAATATATAATAATAAACAATAAATAAATAAAGAGACCCAGGTGAAGCAATTATGCATAATTTATGTATAATGAATTATCGACAGACACTTTGCAGAAAATTATGCATACACAGTAAATGTGAAGGTTTTAAAATGTTGCAAACAAATGACAAGTAGTTTTCAAAGGTTGCAAACCAATGACAAGTAGTAATAAGCTCATGATTAAACGATTTTGCCAATACTATAAGAAAATATTGTGAAAATAGTATAATTTTCTATTTTTTCTAAAATTTTGAATAACTTATGAAATCATTAACATTTTGAAACGTTCTTGGGCTCCTTTAAAATATAAATCTTCAAAGGATTCTGCAAATGTGCGAGGAGAACTGTCAAAGTTTTTCTTTAAATTCTGCCAAAGGCTGAAGTTGGCACAAAAAGTTGTAGAATTTCAAAAGTGTATAATTATTTATAAGTTAATAAATATAAAATAAATATGAATACATTTATAATTATTTAAAGTTTTTTTCTAGATTCTGCCAAAAACTGAAGTTGGCACAAAAAACCTGTAAAATTTCAAAAGTGTATAATTATTTATAAAAAAATGTTCTTCGATAATTTTCTAAATTTATTTTTGTGAGAACACTCATTAACAGAAATTTTATAACTTTTTTGAGCCAAGTTCAGCCTTTGGCAGAATCTAGGGCAAAAGATTATCAGTTCTTCTCATACACTTAGTCAATTCCTTGAAGATTTATCTTTTAAATTTAAAACATTTAAAAATATTTATTTAAAATATTTAAACATTTTAAATTTTAGAAAATTTTAAAAATGTTAATTATTTCGTAAGTTATTTAAGATTTTATACCTTTCTTGAGCCAAGTTTAGCCTTTGGCAGAATCTAGAGAAAAAGACTGACAGTTCTCCTCATACATTCAGAAAATTCCTTGAAGATTTATCTTTTAAAGGAGCACAAAAACATTAAAAAATGTTAATTATTTCGCGAGTTATTCAAAATTTTAGAAAAAATAGAAAATTATACTATTTTTATAATATTTTCTTATAGAATTGGCAAAATCGTTTAATCATGGGCTTCTTGGATCCAGAATTTCGATAGCTTTCGTACTAAATTGCGGAAAAAAATGTATCTAGAAGATATTATCGAAATAAGGAGACTTTATACATCTCTCAAAAAACAACTGGTCCAATATTTATGAACGGTAGTGAACATGCATATTTTTTGTGTAGTGAGTATCGATTATTCATTATACATAAATTATGCTTAATTTTTTCCACTTGGGGAGAGAAATAATAATGAGTGAGTTGATAATATTGAGTTTCCAAAATTTTCAAAATATTGAGTTACCTTAGCACTAATAGTTACTAAATAGCTATATAGAATACTTAAAACTGTTGAAACTGTACAATATAATGAGTATTTTAAAAATAAATAATTTGCAACTAATTCTTTCAGGTAAATTCCGAAAATAGTACATCGAAATCCTTAAAATATCTGTACAAAAAAACTGGTTTTGGGAAAACATATTTAATTATACTTATAAGAATTAAAATCTTATTATTGACCCTATTGTCTAAAAATCGTCTAAAAATTGTCTAAAAAATGTCTAAAAAAAAAGCTTTTCATGAAAAAAATTTGAAACATATAAAAATTATTCATTTAAAAAATGTTATTTTCGCTCGAACTTTTTTTCTCATTGTTTCTCATCAAATTTTTAAAAATAAGACTATTTTAATGAGTGATAATTTATTTTCTCGAGAAAAAAATTCTCCACAACTTGACCTCACCCAATTTTTGAAAATAAATTTTTAATGGCTGAAATCATTACAAAATATTTTTTCAAACAAAAAATTTTCAGGGACATTTACGAAATTAAGCCTTTAACGGTCAAGCCTAAAATCCATGGTCTAAAAATTCTGAAAAAATTCAAGAATAATATATGGTCAATTTTTTACTGTTTTCTGCAATAAAAGTTTTTTTTAGTTTTTTGAGTTTTCTCCGCTTCTATTGAGTATACTATTACTTATAACCACCTTACGAGATGCGGAATACTTCACTTTGATCCAATCCACATATTTATTTTGCAGAATTTTAAGTTTATTACATGGAAATTCGAGAAAATCGAAAAAAGTGATGACCGTCTGTAGACGGTCTTAAGTGATTAAGGGTTAAGGGGTATTTTTTAAATTTACCAATAATTTTAACAAATAGTAAACAATTTGATGAAGAACTAGACTGAACAGAACAAATGAATGAAAAATAAAGGTTCTGTATACAGAGAAAATATTTAATTTAATTTTAGTTTCATTCTTATCGACACGAAACTCGATACAAAACTAATTAGTTTCGTATCGAGTTTCATCTTGATCGCAATAAAACTAAAGTTTCACTTATTTTTAAAGTAATTGCTCAGTAGAATCTTTACTTGCACTCCACTTATTCTGCTCATCCTTGGATTGCAATCTAATTATTCACAATTTGTTAAAATTATTAAAAAAGTGTAAAATCTGTCCCTTAATTTCGCAAAGGACTCTGAAAATGTTATAAACAAGGAAGTATATTTGATAATTTATTTTCAAAAATTGGATGAAGTCATGCAGAGAATTCTTTCCTAAGAAAATAATCTATTACTCGTTAAAATCGACTTATTTCAAAAAATTTTCTAAGAAGCGATAAGAAAAAAAAGTTCAGCTTTTCCCCTGGGAAAGGGAAAATAATAGAATATTAATTCCTTTTAAATTTGAAGATCTTATTTTTAGATATTTTTTCTGACACGTGCTCTTATTCTAGATACTTTATCTGAGGTTGTAATTTGTAATAAATCGACTACAATTCCGAGTGCACACATTGCTCAACGCTGCATTAGCTTCGGTGCGATAATGTCACGAAGAATTTTTCCCAATTTCTGCTCTTTATGAACGTTAAACTGAGTTTCGCAATTTGAGTCAAGACTGGTAAACACATTGTCTCTTTTGGAAAGTGACGCTGCCAGCGTAATCTATTGTTGTATTTCTTGTAAGGCACTATTATTACCCCTTATCGCATGGATGAAATACGTTTATTTGCGATAACCCACTAAATATTAGAACAAAAGAGGAACATTTCCTCAAGCAGCTAAAATAAAAAAAAATAGATAAAATCATTATTATACATCACTGTCTATAAATGAAAACAATAAATTAACTAAGAACTATAAAACCAAGGAATATTAACAATAATTTTTGATCTTCGTTTCAAACGTCGTTATTTATGACACATCATTACATGTTAAATTTTATAATAATGAAGAGGTTACGAATCCCAGAGGCAAAAAATGGGCATAAAGTTCAATTATGGGAATGGAACGTGACTCTATTCCTTATCCCATATTAATTTGATAATAATAGCCCAGCGCAGGTGTTGCTCCGAAATCTTGTATCTTTAGTTGGTGGTTACTTGACGCAGTGGAAGGTCATTAGGAGCAAATGAAAGGGGTTAGGCTTCTCCACAAGATTCCACCACGCAATGGATCATTAGACATAGAATTACTTGTGGGCCCTCGAATCTTGAAGCAAATAGAAAGCACCTGTCTCTATCTTAATTCTTTTATTTCTAAACGAGTCAAAGGATGACAATGTAGTATCTCGCCAACGAAGAGGTTCTTCGTTGGTCTCCACTGGGTCTGGGATTCTGCACTTGGGTTGGGCCTCATTATTCTTCAGCACACCTAAAATCATTAAGTCGAAAAATGCGCAATTTTAATTTCAATTGCAAATTTTTTGAGTGGATTCTAGGAAACATTTTTGAAAATATGACAGTAATGTTTTCATTTCATTAAAGTATTAAACGATAACGATTAAAATTCCTTAATGACTTTTCCTTTCTTAAAATTTTATGATCGTAGAATAAATATAAAATTGTCACTTATCAGAAAGTTAAAGTTCTATTAAGAATTCAGAAATTAGTAGGTAAAAAAAACAAAGTTATCAAATTCACTCGACGAAAGGTGCTGATTTATAATGAACATGACTGGCTCAAATTCTTATATAAATTTCATATCTTCGAAGACTGCATCGACTGATTATTCAGCGGCTGGCGACTTATTTTGAAAATACGCATTAGCAGATTCTCGAGACGCAAAAAAAAACGAATCGGGATATTTGTCAAGACTCGGTGACGTTTCATTAACGTCACAACAAAACACCTGGCTATTCTTTTCTCGATCGAGTTGTCTGATGACGTTTTTAATCAGGGACGCATCAAAACTGATAACTGAAGCATTTTAAAATATTTTCTTGCAAATTATTACATGAAGAAACATTTTTTATGAGAAGGAATTATAGAAATAGTTACTGTATTCAGAATCTTATTATTGAACATTTCCAAGAGAAGATCTAAAAATATTTGTGGAAACAAGGTCCTAAGTTGGATGTAACGATCCTGTGCCGATTGATGTTGGTTTTTTGTTGAGGGTTTCAGGTTCCGACACGTCTTGTGTCCTAAACGTGGCCCAAACTCGCATGGTCCAAAGAAACCAGCAGGTTTCGTGCGCACAAAACTGACGAGTTCTTTCTGTCAAAGGTTCGATTATATCGAGCCGATGCAATGCTACCGTAAACGCCTTGCTATCTAAGGGATGCTGCCTCTCATAAGAAATCTCTGAACGTGAGATGAGAACCAATAGGCCAATCCTGTACATTTCAATGGGTTATGCAATGCTATGTGGTGCTAATGGCAGTTTATGTGCGTAATTACATTGATACCTGCATCACTGGTCCAGCAACTTGTTATATAAGTGGTTCAAACAAGGGATGAGGATTCGCAGAATAAAATTGTCTGTATTACAATTTTTAAGATTACAGATTGCTCAAAAATTCTATAAAATAGTAAGATTTCTAAGATTGTAAATTGGACTCTCGATCATCTGTTCACCAGAAAGATCATAATATTAGACGAGGACGACTCATAAAGGATCATAAATGATCTTGAATTGCTACTCGAGAGACAATTAGACCATAAACCAGAAAAGACCGTCCAAGTGAGTTTTATTAGTTTATAGTCCCATCGGGAATTCCAGGATTCCAGGTTGTGGGTTTTTCCCATTGAAAGAATAGACTAAAATTTAAAAAGGGATCAGAATTAGGAAACTAAAACTAATTAAAACTTATTATTGTAGAAATGTTAGTACGATAAAGGTCAAATATATCTCGTTTAACAATAACACTGTGATCTCATTTCGTTTACAAAATGTACTTATATATTTTAATACCACACTTTATAGTCCCATCGGGATTAGTTGAACTCAAAATATTTATGTTACATAGATTTAAAATCTATGCTCTCGTTTAACCCACACTGACATTTCATTATATAAAAAAGCCTAATGTTACTTTTGTACTTCTTATTTTAAATATATTTTAAATATAAACTATTTTAATGTTGAATTAAAAAAAATCATGTTTGTATGTTCATAATATTTTTAAAAAACATTTTAAAACTTTTAAAACCTATTACAATTATTTTTATTCATTGGAAAGTAATAATTAATGACCGGAAAAAAAATTTCGATTACCGGGAAATGACCGGGAATTTTTTTTGTCGGTGAAAACGATCACCCTGTAATTAAGAAATAATAATTAATATAAGGATATAATGAGAGGTTTCCTTCTGCATTTCTTATCTTATCTGATAAGGTGGAAAAATTGAAGGGAGGAGTGCCACGTCCGGACGTGACATTTCCGCGTGGGGGAAAAAGAAACAATTCTAGCTTACGGCATTTTACTGAAAAAACCTCAAAAAAATTAAAAATGCCAAAATTGATTAATGTAACATTTCTGATAAAATTTTATCAGAAACATTATACATTAAAGTTTATTCAGTACTATATTAAATTTTCCATTTAGTGCACCAATTTTATAAAAATGTTAAACCAATGTTGTAAAAATTGTTTGAAAAATCCTTAACTTTTTTCATATAAATGATTTTTTCATAGAAAATGTCTTATTAGTAGCATAATTGTTTTCATTAAATAAGTTCATTTGTACCTAGTTATTATGTTAAACGAAAACCGACCAGTAATTTTTTGAGATGATAAAAAAACTCGGAGATGACAAAGAATTTTTTAAATCTTCAGTAGAAGAACATCAAATTAAATTACTATACGATTTTGAATAAATTCGATTTAAAACTGTTTAAATTTTAAGCACTTCATATATTTAATTATTCAGATTTGAATGCCTAATTCAAAAAACGTTTAATTTTCAAGAAAAAATTTTAAATTGTACAATGTCGAATGTTTGGGTTTTAAAATTTTATTAAGGCCTGTAATTTTTAATTATTTAATTGCACATTAAAAAATATACATTTTTAACTAATTTAACATTTCAAACCTGTCACAGCTAGTCTCTTTCTCTACTTTTGGTCACTCTTTTAAAGAAGTAACTATTGGTCTCTTTTTTTTGTTACTGTTTTCAAAATAAAGTCATTTGTTACTGTTTTCAAAATAAAGTCATTTTTTACACCTTTTTAAAGGATTTTTGTTTGTTTCTTCATATTTACCTCCGTTTGTTTGTAATTTTTTCACATTTATTGCAAGTATAAAATATTGACACATTTTTATATTTGAAGGCTAAAAATTTAAGGCTAAGAATGAATACGTACATTAGAAATTGAACAATTAAAAATTTAAAAAATTATAATTATATAATTTCAAATTGAAAATAATCTCATATATCAAATCAATCTGGAATCATTTAAAAATTGAAGAATGTTAATTTCGAAGAGTTTGAAATTATAAAAATGTCTAATACAGAGAGTTTAAAGTTTAATCAATTTAAATTGAGATATATATATATATATATATATATATATATATATATATATATATATAATTGTTTAGTTTTAAATTAAAATCGTTCAAAATAGAACAATTACAAATTTAAAGTGCCAAAACAATCACAAATTAAAACTGAACAATTTTTAATTGAAAACGTTTAAAGCTCAATAGTGTCGAATTGAAAACATTTAAAATTAAACAGATTTGAATTAGAAGCGTTCTGAATAGAATTAGAATGTCGTTAAACTTTTCAATTTTGAAGTCATCTAATTTGAAAATTTTCACATTCAATCATTTAAATTAAATTTTAAACTTTAAAGATTCTGAAAACCATGCATTTTAAAATATTTTGTAAATAATTTTAGAGATTTACGATTATATATTAACGGTCAAAATATTACTTAAAATTAAAATATTATACAATGTAGAAGATCTAATTCTATATTGTGCAATTCTGTGCATTTAAAATTCAAAATTATTTAGTCTTCAATGCTCGGAGTTTGAAATTTACTAACCCAATTTCAAGAAACATGCCCAGACTGCCGAAAATTCAAAATTGCAGGTCAAACTCCAGATAGAGATTTTCTAAATGTGGGTCGAGAACTAATCAAGATAATGTATGTCAATCAACATTTTCCTTTTGTTATAAACAATTTAGTAAACAAATGTGGTTTTTGAGAATTGGCTACTTTCTGTTGCTTCAAACTGACATTTTTTGGAGGAAATGTAAGTGTAATAAAATCTAGCTAGAAAATGAATGAAAATAAACAATATATAGTCATTATTTAAACATTTTTATTAAAAAATGCACATTTGGACCATTATTTAATAAATTTAATGCGTTTCTTCTGCAGGTGTGACTGCAAATATCTTGTCAACGGTTCTCTTGAGTGATAACTTGATATTAGACAACAATTGTTAATTGCTTAAACAACCTTAATTAACAAATGCATAACTTTGTCAGTTTTCACTGCAAAGATTTGCTGTAATAATAATAAACAATGGTTGACAAATGGAAATTTGCGACAGTACTGAGCCAAAAGTAAGGTAATTTTAGTTGGTTTTTTTAAAAAAACTGAAGCAACAGAAAGTAGCCAATTCCCATCAAACCATATTTGTTCACTAAATTATTTATAACAAAAGGAAAATGTTGTTTTTCTTATACGAGCGTAAGAAATGCTACTTTGAACCTCTGTTTAGCAAGCGCAAAATAATAATAAATTCCTCACGAAACCATTATTGCAGTGCGTTAATATTGGGTTAGTTTCATTTGTCCGAGGACCTCTCCCCTTTAGAAAATCTCCAAAATTTCGTCAGTTTTTGCGAATCTCTTACCGTTTTCGAGATATTTCCAAATTTTGAAAATTTTAATGTTAATTAATGTTAATTGTTAATATTAAAACTTCAAATGCTTCGAATTTAGTACTTTTCACTGCGAATTCGGATTCAGCGACTGTCTCAACACATTTTTTCATTCATCACGTGGTTTCTGAGTATAAATGCTCTTAATTATTAATTAAAACACCTGCAGACTTAAATATTAAATACACTAAAATATTCCATGGCAAAGATCACTGCCATTGGCAGTTAAGGGGTTAATTTAACTTAGAAAGGGGAAAAGGGGGAAGTTTCTGGGAAAAAGAGGTGCGTTAATATTAAATTTTTAAAAAAGGGGAAAAATACGGGTGTATGGGAAAGAGGTATTAAAATTAAAAGATAAATTTTAAAAAAGGAGAAAAATACGGGTATAGGGGAAAGAGGTATTATATTTATATAACATAATATTATTTATATTCGCCAGATGCCTGGCGAATATAAATTCATAAATAAAAAGTATAAACTGTACAAAAGTATTTTTACTTGGGTATAACTTATTTTTATTAGTTGAACCAACAAGTAATTGTATCTAATTGAATAATTTTAATAAATTTTTTTTAATAAATAATTTTAATTAGTTGGAGAAACAAAAAGCTTGAATTCCTAGACTGATGACGTCTTTCACCTGCTCCAATTTTTTCATTTAGCCCAGATATCTCGTTTTTTGTAGTTACGGTCTTTTTGCTCGTCTGACGTAGGAATCTCGATCATAGTACAGTCGTGCCACAGAGTTCTTAGACGTGCCACGCCAGACGAATCAAACGACCCCCCACTAGCAAGTCGCGAATCGTGGCGTGGCAAAGACGCGTGTCAACCTTGCCTTGCCCTTGAAACCACGCGACTGTGACTGTACACTAAGCATAGTCTACTTCTACTACTTACTGACTACCTTTCAAGAAATCAGCTGATCATGTTCAAATGATGATTTTCTTTCCGTACTTTAGACTTAGACCCCAATCTCCAAAAAGTATGATAATCAGGAGAATCAACATTGAGTGCCAACAGTCACGAGATCTTTATTGTCTCTTGTTTGAAAACCGCTAATTCAATGACAGAACCCATTTTGAAATTGTGAAAATTCTGGTAAAAATATATTTATTTATATATATTTATTATATATATTTATAAATATATTTAAAATATATTTATTATATATTATAAAATTCATTTATTATATATTATAAAATATATTTATTATATATCATAAAATAGATTTATTATATATTATAAAATATATTTATTATATATTATAAAATATATTTCCTTTAGAAAAGCACAAGGCCAATCTGAAGAAATAATTATTGTCGTTATTAAATCGTTCCTTCAAGCCTCTATGAACCTAATAATTCAATTCTGCTTACATTTCCGTGACTGCTTCGCAACCTTTTGCCAATATTTATCCTAAATCGTTCTACAAAGCATACAATTAGATCAATCGAAGGTCAATATTACATGCGAGAACAAAATGATAAATACCTTCGACATGCGTTCCATTATCTATAAATCTATCGATAGCGAGAATTATTAAGCCGTCAAGTAAGTGATTGTAATTGGACGTTCACCTCGCATTCTTTATATTGCGACAACCAACAAGGCCTTGATAATATTCTAATATTTTTTTTGTATCAAGAATTGTCTTACAAGAGAGGATCATGTTTTTTTGACAGCATGTGGTCCATTCTTTACCAGTTTTTTGTAGCGTTATTTTGCGGTTTCTGTTGATAAGGAGGATAGATAAAGAACAGAGATAAATGAGCTTTTATAAGGAAATTACTGGCTGATTTTATCGATTTTGATAGCAATAGTGGTGACTTTCATTTCTGTGGAATACAATCGACGTGTCCAAATGATTATATAGACTCCTGCAAATCTTTATCAATTGATTGGGTGCGATTTAAAACGGTTCAAGATCATTTGGAGAGAACAAAAAGGAATTTTTAATATTTAATTTGTTACTATGGACTTGATTCGATTGGAACGGAAAATTTATTTGGTGCTTATCGATTTGAGATGGAAAACTAATCGCGATCGATGCCTGATGCAAAAATCATATATGTTGAGTAAAGCAGCATTCCATTTATCCAAATATCACAAAATCTTTTAGATTACTTTTTTTTCAAGTGCTTGAGTTACTTTTTTTCATGCAGAATGTGAGACAATGCTTAAGAACGTCTCACCAATTTTTGTGGAACGTCTTGATAAAATTCTCAGAAAGGATAGAAATTTATTGCGAAGATATATTTTTTTTGTGTTGATATCAGTTCTCCAAGAAAAAGGTTTTGCAATTGGCCAATAAAAAATTCATAAGCAAGATGACGCGATTACTAAGTCTCATTATAAGGGGAACTTTTATCGAAGGATCTAAAAGCCTTATGTAAACTCATGTGTACCTGAAGTATTCGGTGAAAATAAAGATACTAGGGTGAATGGAAGGTCAATTTACAAAAGCGAACATTTGCGATACCTTCCTGGAAAATAATACGAGTTTTACAGATTTTAATTTTCAGTATTCTTTGATAAGCGTCTTTCAAATTTTAATAACAAGTTTTTTAGTTATGTAAGGTTAATTCAATTTGAAACCGTCTCAGGAATTTGTATTGCAACATTGTCGTGCTGAGGATTTATGGATTCTGATATTACATTCTGTCTATTGATAGATTTTATTTAAAGGAATGTTAAAAATGATCGACAAGATTATAGAAATTATGCGAATGAGGCGCGAGGGAAATAACGATGCACGCAAATCATAATTTTTCGAATTGGCAACATTTCCAGTCATTTTTTTTATTATTCTTGGAAGATATCTAATAATTGCATGTCATGATATTTTATTATTAAGGACTCGCAAGTTTCTTCTGTGATGTCATATTTTAATGGCAATGAAGAACGCAGGTAATATAAATCACATATCTTCTTCTGAAACTCTTAATAACTGCATATTCATTTTACTTTCACTCTTGAAAATCTTATTTAAATTTTCTTACCTCATCTGCAGTTGAAATAATCTCGCATTAAAGTCTAATTTATGTTCTTGGATCCAGAAGCAAATTCTCATTAAAAATAATAGTCCAGTTTATATACATTACCTTCTTTTACTCTTTGGTACAAAAAAAGAATAATTTAGAGAAAAAAATGATATAAACTGAAAAAAGACGGAAACTAGAAAAAATTTAATCGTGTCAAAAGTGCATCGTTTGGATTTCCCCTGAAAAAAAGACTCACCACATCCTGCAGCAATTCATTATACACAATGATCTGCTTCTTAGATTTTTCCTCGTCTAACCACAAATTACCTATACATATTGTGTAGACGGCGCCTTAAAAAAAGCGAAAAAATCGCAGAAGGGAATTAATAGTGAAATGATTCACTCTGTGTAATTATTGCCCGTTAGTTTCTATGTAAACGTATGTATAATTAAGTTGTCGAAACGGTTGGATTACATCGGGATCGAGTTAATAAAAATGGAACATGGACGTTTCAATCAACAACTTACACTACTTGATATTGAATTATAACTTATAAATTATGAGTACAACTTCTACTTCTGTCTAATTATTCCTACTATATTCCTTTTTTACGATTCTTACGTCCAATCTGAAAAAAGCTGTTTTTTAATGAAGATTCAATTAGAATAAATGAAATCAATTTTTATTATTATTTCATTGATCTTTTTTTGCAGTAACAATTTGTCTGTTTTCTATTTTTCTCATTACAATCAAGTTTCTCCTTCCTGTTCCTATTCTATTACTTTTTATTACTCCAATACATTTTTTTATGTATTATTATTAGTATTATTATGTATTAAGTATTATTATTAGTATTATTATGTATTAAGTATTATTATTACTATTATTATGCATTATTATTAGTATTTTTATGTATTAATATTATTATCTATTACCTATTATAAATATATTGTAATTTATTACTCCACTCTCAGTGTATTAGATTATTATTTACATTTGCATTTATTTTTATTTGATTCCTGATAAAGAAAAAGGGCCTGAGACCCATTGTAAGCTTGAGCCTAATTCCGTACGGTGGCAGCACTTCACTGTCGACCCAGTGAGGCCCTAAATCTGAAGGGAAGGGTTTTGGACCTCCCTCGTTTCGTGGGGAAAACCGGTTTAGGAATCTTTCAGCTGACAAAATTTGTCTCGAGATGGCGCCACATTGCTGAAACTTTGAACAAATCTCAACTTGGTTCGAATTGAGAACTGACAGGATGGTCAACCGCAGAACCAACCACCCGTGAATTCTTATATTACTTTGAACGTTTTGTAAAAACCTGTTGGTTTCAATCAAAATCCCACGACTCAGTTCTCATCTTGAAATAAAAAATAAATGTAACCATAAAATTTATTGAAGAGTATTTTATGAATGGAAGATTATTTGAAGAAAAATTGAAGATTGAAGATAAATAGAAGATTCTTAAGACTAATCTGCCGTCCAAAGTAAAAAGATACGTAACTGAGTTTGTGGTTTAGGGTTATTCTCTTAAACCTAGCAATGGGAAAGTCGACCTAAGCGACAATGTCACTTATGTATCTTTTTACTTTGGACGACAGTAATGGAGAAGGTTCAGGGGTTAGATTAAGAAATCACTGTGTAATTTTAAGAAAGAGATCAATATTTATTTGATTCTCCTATGTCGTAATAAGCGTGGTTTTCTATCTTGACAATAGAGGAATAATAAATTTTATTTGTTGCACTCATAAATATAAATAGAACATTCCATCTGCAGGCATCACATTCACTCTCATTTCACACACTTATACTCTATAGATTCGACTTAACAGGAAAGCTAAGTCAACTGTACAAACGTATTACCGCCAAACTAGAACGTGTACTTGACGTTTTGGGTTTAACGAGAAACAGAATGGAAGACGTCGGTGATTCTTGTTGCGTAAGGCACTTATTAAAATAAGACTATATACAAGACCAGCATCCCTCTCAAATGAAAAAGCTAAACAAATTAACTCCCGAAACTTTAGATTGAGTAGATATCACTCTCTAACACAGAAATGCTAAAACATTGGAGAGAAGATCTGAAGGTTTAAGGGTTAAGTAAGCAAAATATCACTGAGAACAAAAATATACAAGACCTCCATCGAAATGGAGATTGACGTCGAAATAAACATATTTGCAAGGCACTGATTCCAAGGCGCCACTGGCCAGAGGATACATTTCCCTCAACGAAACCAGAAGAGAACAGAAAGTTTTGAGCATCCTTTTATCGAAACACAAAACAGTTGCTGCTTCTGACTTGGTAACCCTTGTTCCATTTCATGGAATGATGACTCCAGTGAAAGGAACATCCACCGGACTCCAAAATTACCAGATCTTCTACCAAGGCCTCCAGGGCTTGTCTTCAATTTCTGGCATCACACTCTTCCTCATAACCAGAGCCAAGGGTTTTTGGAGAGGTGGACTGTAGACTCTGGGGTCGAATTCTGGGTCACTGGTGTATCCATTAGCTGGAGAGGTAGCAACATCCCTGTGGCTGGTGGTATAAGCCGGGGATCTTGCCCTAAAGGCTGGAGGTGGTGCCTCGAAAGCTACTGGACTTCCCGCAGACGTCGAAGTGGAACTGGTGGATGAGGAAGACGATGATGCTGACGCTGTGCTCGCCGTCCTCTGAGGAATTGGAATCAGCGTTGGCATAAGGGGTGAACTAGGTGCTGGGGAAGCGGCTGGAGAGGTGACGGGGGTGGCTTTTGCTCCAGCTGGAAGGACCAGGGCGATGTCTCCGTTGGGTAACCTCGTTGGTACCAGTTGGAGGCCAGCACCATTAGCATTGGTGAAGAAGATGCCATTTGACTGTTGGACCTGGATCCTGGGAGGGGCGTCGACTTGAGGGAGAATATGAACCTGGAGTTGCGTCGTTGCAGGCGCCGGTTGCACTGGTTGTTGGGTCGTCGTCGTGGTGGTGGTTGTCGTTGTCTGAACAGTAGATCCGTTGCTGTCGACGGGTCCTAGGCAAGAGGCCAAGTGGGCCATCAGACGTCTCTTAACGGACGCCTCAAGACCGGGAAATCTGCCAACTTCTCCCGCACACTCTGTGAATCCCGCTCGGAATTTGTTCAGAACGTTGGGATCCGTCGCTGCTGCTAGGGCTACCTGTTGCCTCTGGAGGGTCTCCAAATGCTTCACTGTCATTTCCAGGATGTCTGCCTTTTCCAGCTTCGAATGTCTTGCTGGCTGTAAGCAGAAAATGAAGGAGAAGGTTAGAAATCGAATCTTTGAGAGGAAAAAAAGAAGAGTTGGGTTAATTTGGATGTTAAATTTTTAGGGAAGAGGGAGAATAGTTTTGCGAGAAGAGGGAGAATAGTGTTGATGTAAGTGTAAGATATCGGGTATTTATGATATACATGATATTGCTGATCCTAATGGAATGAGTAAGAACGAGATTAAGAGTGATCGATGTGCACTGGATTTTAATATAACGTTTTATTGTTTGCGTGCGAAAACGGATTGAGACTGGTTTTTGGTTTGGCACTCTTATTAGGCCTGGAAAATTTTGAAGATTTCTGGGATGTCGAATATACAGGGATCCAAACAAAATTTTCGTTCCATTTCGAACATATATCTTGAGAATTGGGCATATCTTGAGAATTGGGCATATCTTGAATCTTGAGCATATATCACGAGAATTTTGTACCTGCTTTTTTGTGCAAAAAGGAAACGTATGGTTGATCTTTAATGTCCCAGAAACAGGCAATGTCTGATGATAACTAGTTAATCTAGTCATCTAGTGTGCATTTTATATTTATACGATATTCTATACTTTTCAGTATTATTTTTATTCAGTCTAATCTGACCAATAATGTTTTACTACAACTCATTCTATTTGTGTTTGAAGGTGGAACTTTTTTATATAACTGGCAAATTCATCAATCGTTTGTCTTCCTCTTCATTCTTTCGGGAAATTATTGAAAACTGTTTTACTACAATTTATAGGCGATCAAAGTTCAAAATTAAAGTGGGATTAAAACGTTCAAGTGGGATTAAAACGTTCAAAATTAAAGTGGAATCAAAACGTTCAAAATTAAAGTGGGATCAAAACGTTCAAAATTAAAGTGGGATCAAAACATTCAAAATTAAAGTAGGATCAAAACGTTCAAAAATAAAGTAGGATCAAAACGTTCAAAAATAAAGTAGGATCAAAACGTTCAAAATTAAAGTGGGATCAAAACGTTCAAAATTAAAGTGGGATCAAAACGTTCAAAATTAAAGTGGGATCAAAACGTTCAAAATTACGATGCAAAATCGGAAGTAACTGAAATAGATTAATAAATTGAATAAGATACTTACGTCTTTCTTCATTGCATCCAGGATGAGGGTTTTCAGGTCGTTCAGACAATTGTTGATGCGGGCTCGACGTCTCTTTTCCATGATCGGTTTATTACTCTATAATCAGAAAAATAGGGACCCTGTTACGAATTTTTTTCTTCAATTTTATTATTTCGGAAAGTTCAAACTTTCTAAAAAGATGAATTTTATTATTTCGGAAAATTCAATGTTTCAAAAAATAAAATTATTTTAGATATTTAATTTTAGATCTTTTTCTCTAAATTTGAATTAGACAGATTTTCATTTATCTCATTTAGTGGCTCATTTCCAGCTAATTCATCAGGGAATTTTGACTGAATTTCAGTCAATTACACTGAACTTCAATTGAAATTCAGTCAAAATTCGATGACGAATTAACTAGAAATGCATCTCTAAATGAAATTAGTGACGATTTCGACTGATTCAGATTTAGAGTTGAAGTTGAATCTTTTGAAATGTTCGAAATGTTGGAAATAATTTAGAAATGTAATTGCGCATGTCGCCATTCAATTCAAGTTTATTGAATATTGTAATAATTGAATATTTTGTAATAATGAACCTTGTAATTGGCTCTTATGAGCTGCTAGGATTTCAATAAAACGATACTAAAATATTAAAATTCAAAATATGAATATATAATTGTTTAACATTGATGGATGTAGTTAAATTTTTTTGACGTTCATCTGAAAATATGAAATAAGAGAAATACTAGATATATCAGAAATTTTCGAACTGTTTAGTTCCAATTCTGTTGAAACTTCATTTCAAAAAATGAAATGAGACGATCATCAAGATCGAAGAGACCGTCGAAACTCTACTTTTGAAAATTATAAATCTATCAGATTCCGGCAAATGATAATTAAATTTGATTATAAATCCATCAGACTCCGGCAAATAATAATTAAATTTGAATTCCACGTACAATATTTTTAAAAAACTGTACTAAACTTTTGGGTTTAAATTGAAAAAAATTTTCAAGTTAGAAATACATAATCCTTTTTTTTATTGAGCGCGAAAGTTCGGAGACAAGATCCAAGATCTTGTACTTCCATCCAATGGAACCGACATGCACCAGGGGAAAAATTTCGCAATTTATAAAAAAACTCGAATTTAGGAAACTAACCCGTCGATTTTCGCCGGATCTTCTGGCGGTGGTGGTAGTGGTGGTTGTTGCATTGGTGGTGGTTTGTGCAGGTGGTTGTCCTGCTTCCTGGGGCACGTGTTGCGCCGGTGGGGTGGCACCGACGGTTACACCCCCAGTCGGCATACTTGCACCCACTCCGGTCACCATATCGACCAAATTTCTCAATCACAGAAGTTTCTCAAAAACCGACAAAAATCACTGTCGGCAAAAATCCACTGCACAAATAGTAATCCAATAAAAAGTCAAGCACTTGTCTTGAGAAAATCACTGTGTCTCCAAATCAAAAACTGGTAATTGATATACCATCGACTTTTAATCACTTTTAAAAGGTCCAAGAAAAATCCAAAAACTGACTTAGGTCACCAAACTTCGTACTCGACTTCGCTCAAGAAGCTCGTCGACCTCTCACAAAGCGCGCCAGAGCTCGACTGATTCCAATCGAGCGCTGAACGTTTTCTGTCGCCTCTCGAGAACGTGGCGAGCGATGGAATGCTCGAGTCTCTAGAGGGGATAAAGAATTCTCAAGTGGGGGAAGCGCGTGACGGTTTATCCTGAACTTACCCCCACCAGAAAATTCCAATACCCGGACGAAACTCGGATGCCTTTAAGGCCCTCCGCCAACCCCGCCCCCTCTCTATTTTACCCCCACCAAAGCCGAGGCGATGCGTCGGCCTGCAGCCACACGGACCCGGACCCCCACCGGGGCTTTGGGACTTGCCTGCTTGCCAGCTATTAACCGTGCTCTGGGGTCAGGAAGCCTTCACCGCCATGTCGTTCCTTGAAATGTATCGCCAAATGTGAACGCTCATTGACGCACGCTTCGTCAATTAAAATTTCACCATTCAATATGTACTTTCAATACTTCTTTTCCATCCTATTTTTTCAACATTTTATTAGGTGGGTTTTAATAGCAGTGTTGCCGGAGTTGGGATGTTCCAGCTCATTTTAGCGGGGAAAATTCTCCGAATTTTACCCGGACAAATTTGAAAATTTCACGGAAATTTTATAATTGTAAAATAAAGTTACAAAACCACACAGTTTATAATATTTTTGATTGAATAATTCTTATTTATTACTGTAAAACAGTTGAAATGATTAAACAACAAAGTCTTAAACATTTTTTATTGAATAATTTTTATTCATTTACTATGCAAAGTTGGCATATTACAAAACATAGTTTTTAACCATTTTTATATCTAATTTTCATTAATTTATTATGTAAAATCTGCTTAAATCACAAAACAACATAGTTTGTAAAATTTTTTATCGAATAAATATTATTTATTATAGAATAAATAACATTCTTCACGAAAAAGTAATTGCATACTTCCTCCATTAATGGCCTTAATTCCAAATTTTAAATTGTAGTACCTTGTTAGGTGGGTTAAATTTTAAAATCCCTCTACTTATCACGCAGATTTCAGGTACATAAAGTAGTACACTCATCTCTCATAACTGTGCCGGCTTCGGGTCTGGTCGGTACAGTAACGGGCGCTATTAAAATCTAGTTTGAACCGGATATATATATATATAGTTCCTGAACGTACAAAAGTATATGCCCAGAGAGTCGCGATGTAAACAACTTCTGATGCGTCCCTGACCGTCCGAGCGATGAGCTTCCGTGTAAGGCGTCAAGGGACGCTCAGGGGGGGGGGAGACAGAAGCGGTCAAGCGTGAAGAACCGTGAAGCCGGCATAAGAACAAGCGGCATAATAAGGCGAGATGAGTGTATTTTACTCTGACAGATGACTACAATATGTGTTTCTTAACATTTTTATTGCAACATGATTCATTAATTCGTCATACATTTGAATAAAAGCAAGTAACCAACTAAAAAAAAATCCGCATAAAATTGTAGATGTGAAAAATTCTCATATATTCTCAAATTTTAATAATTTTCATATTTCATTAGTTATCCTTATAATATCGCGGTTCTATTGTTCTTAAAATTGGATCATCGAATAGTTATCAAGATTACGTAAAGACATTGATTGATAATCCTGTGATTATAATAAATACACGTTAATAACCTAACCTCACATTTTTATTTATATTAATAGCCATTTTAAAAAATAACATTTTATTAAACTTACGAGTTCGAAAAGATGATTCAACATTTAAATTTGATTTTTTCATAATAAATTTATCCACTTCTCTTTATTCTGCTATATTTAAAACTTCAAAATTCTTTCTCTTCTTTTCATGTCCTTGGGACAAGTTTCATCTGTCGAATCGAACCTAACTCGCACAGCATGGTTGCGTACGTAATATACCTTATGTAATTTACGTAGTTTTTTACATGTAAATTACGTACGTAATTTACGTCCCTAGTTTTTTACATGTAAATTACATATGCAATTTACGTCTCTAGTTTTTTACGTGTAAATTACATACGTAATTTACGTCCCTAGTTTTTTACATGTAAATTACTACGTGATTTACCTCCCTAGTTTTTTACATGTAAATTACGTACGTGATTTACGTCCCTAGTTTTTTACATGTAAATTACGTGCGTGATTTACGTCCCTAGCTTTTTACATGTAAATTACGTACGTGATTTACGTCCCTAGTTTTTTACATGTAAATTACGTACGTGATTTACGTCCCTAGTTTTTTACATGTAATTTACGTTTTCAAGCTGGCGACTGCGCTCATATAGCAAATAAACATAACCTAATTCTTTAATACACCGAAGACACCGACTTGCTGGACAGCTTCTTAATTTATTAAAAAATGATTAGAGGTGGCAGGCCCAGAAATTCCTTTTTGGAGGAGTTAAATTTTATTTTAAAGAGAGAAAATGGCAAAAATTTTGCTTTTTGCCCCAGGTGCAATCGAGTGTTGTCAAATACGGCTGAAGAGAGGTTAAGGAATCATAGGTAAGTTCCTGATTCCTAAGCTTTGAATATTTTAACGAATAGAACTATAATTTTATAAGTTATAAAGGTTAAAAAAAACCTTTTTTTAGAAAAAGATGCGTTGTAGTAGAAGAAATAGGAAGATACCACTCATTCACCACTCATTTTTAAAATTTGATAAAAAATAATTCACTTAATCTCGCACTTAATGAATTCCGGAATAAGTGAGGTTATATTATGCTCTTTTCTCTCACCCACGTTCCACCTTTCAAGTCCGCCATTTTTTACGTTTATTACATTTGTTTATTACATTTTTTACGTATACTACGTAAAATACGTATTATAGTATAAAAATTCGAGTTACGCGTAACTGTGCAACCCTGCTCTTCGCACGAGCTTAGCTTTGGTACATCCCTAATTACTTTGAACTGCTTACTGATTTAAAAAAAAAAGGGAAATGAGGGGGATGATAAAGGAGACATTAATAAATGATACAAAGAGCTTATAGATTACTTTATCACGAGGGAGAGAGGCTTTATCACTTATCAGCTCTCAAACTCGAAGTGGGGTGATGATTTTTTTGGAGCGTGATGATTAAAGACTGGAGGTCTTTATCTGCAGAAAACAGGCGCCGTTAATGATATAGAGAGTCTGACACTTGGCATCACGCAGACGTCACAAGCTTGTGCATGTCGTACACTTGAAAAATAACCGAGTGCCACCAAGCTGACTGACGCACGCACGCTCGCTATTCTGGCACGTGCCTGACTTCCTCCCCCACGCCGATCGAAATCCTTCTCTTGCTATGCGACCAAGTACTGCAAGTAGGCATTCGTCTCGCGCATACGTGTGTAGGCGATCGTCCTCTCGCTCCGCTTGGCACCGAACAAAGGTCAAACTTACCAATACGATTGTCGTTGCCGAGCCTTGCGCGTGCGATTTATTATAGTTGCTGGTTTCATTGTCATCAGTCATCTTTTATCTAAGCATGATCATAAAAAAATTTTATAAGCTTGACGAAAATAAAGGTCGAAACAATAGAAAATAATAATTGAAAAAATAAAAGAGGTGGTAGGACCCATTCAGCACCGGGATATTTCGAGATGTCCCATTTATGTCCCAAGATATCCTGTGGATATCTGTTGGATATTTGCAAGAAATTTCTATATCGCTGGCATATCCGTAGGATATCTTTGGATGTATTTTGGACGTTTCTGGGATATTCCAATGTTTAGCGCGGGATATTGTAATTTTCTAGATATCTTTTGTTGGATATTAGAATATCCCAGAAACGTCTTTAAAAATGTAAAGATATCCTGGGGATATAGAAATTTTCGCCCTTTTCAGGGTTTGAAACGTTAAAAGTATACGTCACGTAATTTACATGGTTTTCTACTCGTATACTAAGTATATTACGTCCCTAATTTTCTACGCGAGCGCGACATATATTTCATCTCATGAAAACGTGCAGGGCGCAAGCCCAACGCATGCGCCTTGTAACTTTTTTACATAACCTAACTTACATTTTATTATGATAACTTTGTTTTTTACGTAGAACAGTATTTATCTATTTACAAAGTTTACAAATCAGAAAAAAAATATTTTGCAGTTTCATATTAATTATTTTTACATTCTTGAAGGCAGAAGTTTTACACTTATTCAGATTTAATTGCAAAAAGTGCAGTCAAAAGAACAAATCTGTTGAAAAAGTGAGGTTATAGTTCAATGTCAACAATTCTGCCATTTTGGAAACATAACTTAGTGGGTTTTCTACGATTTTCGACGTATATTACGTCAAAAACGTGCTATGCGTCGAAAACCTCGAGTTACTTTTTAGGATATCCTACAAATATCCCACAGATTTTTCTGGAATATCCACAGGATATCTTGCGACATAAGACATAAGTCCACCATTCACAAAATACGTGATACTTTTCAGGAGGCAGTTGGGTCTATTATAGGAATAATAACAATGGAAAACCGTGATAAAAGGAGTGGAAGGGGGGTTAAAAATATGAAATATATGTATCTCAAAAAATATGTATTTTTTTTGGGAACCCCAAAAAAAATATTGTTTTGGGGGGAGAGGCTTTATCACTTATCAGCTCTCAAAAAAAATATCCCGAAATAGCCGGTACTACACGGGGAAAGATTTGAAATATTGTAAAAGAGGATTAGGTCTTAGAAGAGGGGTTAAAAAAAATTAAAGTCCTAAAAGGAATTTTTTTATGGTATTCTAAAATCGATTTTTGAACAGTTTTTCTTTTCCGAATTTTGTTTCCATTTTGGAGCACATAGAAGTCTAAAGAAACTCAAAAAAATTTTACAGACTTTTAACATCCGTTTTATGAGAGCAGAGACGTCTCAAAGATGACCACTCTCCAAAGACTCTGAAATTTCGGTACTTTTGCACCTTTCTCTGTTCTTAAAACACTTCCTGACAGAAAATTTTTATCAAACATTCAAAGTACAGAGGACATCTTGAATTTTTTTTGTCTTATATTTTTCAGATTTTTTCCTGATGAGATATTCTGTAAAACATTTTGGACTCTTTTTTAATTTTTGAGGAATCTGACCACTCAAGCCACTCGAAAAATAGGCTTCTTGTAAAAAAATCTGTAAACTCGAAAATTTCAACTCAAATTTTAATTCGAATTTTTAATTTTAACTTGAATTTATTCATTTTTAGTCACATTGTAGTTTATGGCTTCATGAACGTCTCTTATAAATTTTATTTAAAAATCTCAAAAAATGGCAGCACTTCAACAAATGCCGTGGAGGTCCTCCGCCGAAAAGCGCGTAGCTGGCTTGATTAGCTTTCATGCTCCGTTATGAAAAAAATTTCAATTTAAGCATATAAAAATTGAAGCACTTTAGCAACTTCCGAAAAACAGGCGTATCCGTAATTTCCG